>WFMF01000305.1:0-215256 GCA_011033025.1 Beroe forskalii | reverse complement strand
TTATAAAAAGGGTTTTGATTTAAAAGAAAATTTGATTGATATTTCGAAAAGGAATTTAATTTCAAATTAAAAACTTATGTGTCAAAAATTTTAAATTTGCAAGCAAAAACTTATTTAGGCTTAATAAAATATAACAGATTTTGAAAAAACAACAAACATAATAAGGGATAAACATAATTAAAAAATTTCTGCTACCGAATTCTTTAAAATTCGCTACCTAATTAAATAATTGAATGAAAAATCGTAATAGAGTACGCTTGGAAGAGAAATGCAATTTCTGAGTAGCAGAAATGCGTTTTATGGCAAAATTTATTAAAAATGAATATTTTCACTTTTCAAAAATTGTCGTTTGTCCATAAATTGTCAACCCATGGAAAGCGAAATGGAAGGCGCCCATTTGCAAGAATGTATTCTCCTCTTTCTGATGCATATCTTATATCAAACATCATTGAAAATTCTGATAGTCCATTGTTCAAGACGGAACACCTGAATTTCAAATGTTACCATGTTGAAATGGTACGTCACGACACATCCTTTTGAGAGTTGGTGTCGTCATCGGTCATCACTTGGATTTGAAAGCAGCAATGCCAGCCGCCACAACAGCTCCAGCCAACACAAGACCACTGGTTAAAGCAACTGCACCTCCACCTGAAGAAAATACAGATATTAGAAATACACTCCCTTCAAGAATATGTTATTCCATGCCTCCATCATGATCTCCACAAAATTTTTAAACTTCCACTAATTGCCATTTGAATTTTGAGCCACCCCAACTATCATTGTATTCAATAGACATCAATTATATGGCCTTAAAAAGGGACGAAATTACAGCAGACACCACAGCAGTGCACCTACCTAGCACAGCTGCCCCAATAAGGGCATCCTTCTTCCTTTTCTTCTTGATGATCTCCATAAGCTGAGTAGCCTGGTGGTTACCTGGTTCCATCTCCAATACTCTTTGGCAGTGCTTGATAGCTTTGCTGTAGTCATGCAACCTGGCCATAGTTCAAAAGGATAAAATGTATGTGATGAAAGTGTTTTGCAGAAGATGTGCCTTTCTCACTACCTTTTCTTCAAACAATCTGTCTACTATAATAATGGCTGCTGATAAAAGTTGTGAAATATTAAATCGTAATGAAAGACTATTGCACAAACCTGTAATGACCAACTGCAAGGTAATAAACAAAGTCTCTTTGATCAACCCCACTCTGACAGAGATCTTCAAGCAGTTTTATACCTATCAAAAAGCTATGAATAATTTTCAAATATCACAAAGTTGAGCATACTAAGGTACAAATCAGTTACAAACTTTCATTGTTTGAATTATCTAACTGTTAAAATGTGTTCGATTTCAAGATTTAAATGCCCTTGCCTTTCCGGATGTCATTATCATATGGTGACTTTACAAGAACATAACCATATCCAAACTGAGTTCTACTTGTAACAACAGGATTGTTCTGTAGTTCTTCATTATACAACCTGGGATATATGAAAACTGTAGCATTTTAGAATTACAGAACTTTGGGCAGATTTGGTTCATTGCTAGATTTGTTGGGGATTTATAATACTACTTATTGACAAAACGTTTTATGCCATAAACCCTTTGCTTCATTCTGGTGTATTCACTTCAGGGTAACAATACATTGGCTTGGAATATGATAAGCATTTTTTCCTGCTAGCTGATTGCTCTTCATAACAAACAGCAACAAAAAGAGGTTTTGAGTGAATTCAGTGCCATCTTCAATTGTTTATAGTACCTATACTGAAAAATCAATTAGCACAAAAATCATTTTCTGAGCTGTGTGTGACCACTGACCATACTGGACTGTTATCTAAGTGTTATGTAAGTGATTAATTTTGAAGAGAAGAAGAAACTTAGATTTTATTACCTCTCATGCTCTATGATATCTTGTTCATCACAGGGAGCATCTAAGTCTTCTATAATATCATCCAATGAAGTCATCAAATATCTCGTAGTTGCTCAGGAATATCTTATGATTGGTCATAGGTAAATGACAATCAGATGAATATTTTTTGGCAGGGAGCAATGTATCTCCAGATTCTAGTCATGGAAAATCAATCAATTTTCTGCTTTCCTCTTAACAGAGAGCCTGAGTTGAAAAACAATTGATCAGATAGTTTTGTCTTCAAACACTTTTTTGGTAAAAACAAATCATAATTATCATCAGGACAAACACAAAATATCTTCTAAAATAAAATTAAATAAAAGTTTTTGATCAATACATCAACACTGTTCACAGAACTCAAATATCTCCAACCTTCCACAGCTTACTGGATTATCCAACCTCTAATAACACATAAAAATTTTAAAAAAAAGCAAATGGTTAAAAAGTATTGCTCAACAGGACATGACTTAAACAAAGCCATTCTAGATTTTTCAAACTTATGAACTATTATTAACTTATGATTAACTCGAGGACAAGATATATATATATATATATATATATATATACTCAAACGTATTGTATTGAACCATGTAGTTGAGTCATGGCACACATAGAAAATAACAAACATGTTCCTTAAACATGTGAGCAAGTCATCACAATAATTTGAACGCAGAGGTGACGCGGACGTTTACTTGTGGAACGTTGCGTTGCGCCGCGCTGCGCACTTGAAGTTCACCTAACCAAGTGCTTGCGCGCACGCGCAGAACAGGTTGCTGGTTAGGGCAACACTTGAGGGTAGCTTGACATTATACAATTACGATCCTGAATCCGTTCATTTAACCAAATACTTTCGCGCGCGCAACGCGACGGGCGGCGCGCGCAAAAAAGACCAGACAAAACAATCTTTATGGATAGACAATTGGGCATTGCAATAGCATGATGAAATAAAATCAGTTGTATCGTAGTGAAACAATGATTACAACAAATGAAACAAGTACAAGTATCAATGAAACAAGTATCATCCAAGTACAATGCAATAAAGAAATCTTTTCAATCATTTGCTCTTTTTTAAATTTCAATACTATATTAGAGGCTGGAAAATCCAGTAAAAGGTGGAAGGTTGAAGATTTGAGTTCTGTGAACAGTGTTGGTGTATTCATCAAAATAGTTTATTTCATTCTATAAACAAAAGTCCAAACCAAAGACCAGTAGTAACTGTAGTGTGTAGGCTTGATGGATAATCAAAATACAATCTTTGATTTCCTAAAACCAATGGTCATTGATTGAAAAATCCTCTTTAAATTTAGTTGTGAAGATTCACTTAATAATAAAACTATTACTTAATAATAAGACTATTACTCATTTATATTGAAAATCTGGCCACATAGTTTTAAATTCAAAATATTCAGTGAGTAAGTGAAATCATATTGTGAGCTGTATTTTCGTTTTAGGAAAATGTCAGCCAGATCCTTGAAAAAACTGAGAGGCAAGAAAGATATAGACATTTTGAAAGACAGTTTGGTGAGAAGGTCATCTGATGAAGAAGAAGAAGATGAACCATTTGCTTCTGTGGAAAGAAATGACAGATCTTTGAATGTTTTTGACTTATTGAATGATATTGAGGATGTATCAAAGGATGAAGAAAGTTCTGAGGCTACCAATAGCAACAATATAATTGAGGATAAGGTCCAAAGTGCTAAAATTGTACCCAAAAGCCAAAAGAAAAAGAAGCGAAAAAAGAAGCAGAAATCTCAAAAAGTACCAGATGATGAGCCTGATTTGGAGCAAATCCTACATGAATTCAACAAAATTTCAACAAAAGAATGTCCAAATGCATCCACTAATCAAGTACAAACAGAGCTAACTGTGAATAACAGATCAGTGTTGACAGTCATTAGGAAACACCTGAATGTTGATAGTGAACTCCGGAGAATGTTTGGGAGTGATGCTGTCAATACCAATCCTAGGAACAGAAACTTCCGTAAAAGGAATTACATTTTTTCAGATCCTAAAAGTAACTGGCCACCTATCAACAAATATGGGGTGCAAATGGTAGTTGATAAAACTGAAAATGGTATTACTTTCTATAAGTATGTCCATAGTAAAGCCAATTATCAAAGAATTCAACAAATATTCTGGAAGGCATCTCATTCACCTGATCCACATAATGTGAGACAAATTCTTGAAATGCATCCTTATCACATTGACACATTACTCCATTTGAGTGAAGTATGCAGATTGAGTGAAGATACCCAGACATCATCTGACTTGTTGAGTAGAGCAATATTTTGTCTTGAAAGTGCATTCCATCCAAGTTTCAATGTCACCTCTAGCCTTTGTAGGTTAGACTATAATAGGACAGAAAATAGGGCTCTATTTATTTCAATTTTTAGACAGATTTTGTTTGTGTCTATGAAATCATGTTGGAAAACAGCATTTGAACTATCCAAACTATTATACAACTTGTCACCTGAGCAAGATCCTCTTGCTTGCTTATTGATACTTGATGTTCTAGCTCTTAAAGTTGAGAATTATGATTTTGTTTTGAAATTCATTGAGGACTATAATCATTCATTGAAGCTAACACTACTACCAAATTTCTCTTATTCTCATGCTTTGGCTAAATTTTATAAAGAAACAGTTGACAATTCATGTCATGAGGAGTCAGATAAACTGTTGCAATCAGCAATATTGAACTATCCCATGATATCACAGCTGATTTGTGACAAATGTGCTTTCACTATTTCCTCAAATCCCATGTATGTTCACAATGAGACAGTGCTTAAATCTCATTCAAGAAGCCTTCAACAGCAGTGCAAACTATATGTTGAGCGATCTATTGACTTATGGAAGGATGCCTCAGTAGCTCATTGGTTCAAACAAAATACTGATTTCGTGAATAAAGAGCATTTGGATTTTCCAGAGTATGCTGTGGCAAAGAGGAATCAAAGCAAAACCTTTATGAGTCCTCCCCTCAATGTAATGAGACACATATTCATTGCTGACATTTCTTCTGTATCTGCTTTGCTTCCCCCTGCTGCATTTGATGTTGCCCAAGATCCACATGATCCTTTACCCCCTCCTAATAGCTATTCTGATTATCAACCAGAAGCCAGACAGACAGTTGCAGGCAATCCTGTTGTGGCTTTCATTAATTCTCTGATGCCTGGATATCAAAATGTTCAAAGTGAAGATATGCTCCATGAAATACAAAACATTGAATTAGGAGGTCTTTTGCAACCAGCTGATGATGGAAACAACAGAGCTGGTCAATGGGGTGAACAATTCAGAAACATTCCAGGTGATTTTGGCATAATCTTAAGAGACATGATTAATAATCTTTATAACCAAAATAATCAGGATGGTGCAGTTGATGCTAATAACAATGAAAATGTGAGCAGCAGTGAACAGGAAGAAAATGCATTAGATTAGGTAGATCTAAAATATTACTCTAGTTTACTAGTTCTATGGGTTTTATCTAAGCTAATATTGTATTGTATTGTATTTTTGAATACAGTAGTAGCTGTTATTACCTATTTCTTTTACAGTAATTTCATTATTTACTGCTGGTATTTAGGACTGATTTCGAAAAAATAAATTGGAATTTCGACCTTTTTAGCTATCTATTTTTGATTTAAAGTTGGTCTGTCATAGAAATGCATGTTTATCAATTCGAGACTCATTCTGTAGTCTTAATAAATAAATCAGATCATTTTCCTCTCAGAATTTATCAAACATTTGACTGTAGACATTATACTGTATGCAAGTATACATGTCAAATTTTCATGTGTATTGCATTGAATTGTATGATGTAATAACGTATGTCTGGTTGTTTATCTCGTATTATTGGACTATAATATATTTACTTCATGCAGCATTTCAATATAGGTAATTTATCAATTTGTATAAATGATCAAAGTACAAATTCTAATTACACTATAATATTTTTGAGGTACATGTTCGTAGCTTTGATCCTCTCTGTGGAATCTCACTACTGCTGAACTGCACTACTGAACTTGGCTGTAAGTTGCATGTCTTTCTTCTGTATCATATCAGGCAACATTCGAGTTATGTTCATTGGCAATGTTGCTGGGAAATAATGACGAGTGACACCCATTTATATAATAATCCCTCTTATCAATATTCGTTATTCTATAAAGGAAATTGCAACTTATGGCAATGCTTAACTTTATATGGCTCAACTCGACTCTTTAGTCGCTGTACATGGTATGATAAAACACGTACAATTCTCAAATCCAACTTAAATCTAATTAAAATACCTGTGGAATATAGATCCAGTGTAATTATATTGAATGTCTACTGTCGTCGGAACTCGGAAGTAAGGACATTGTTTATATAATGTACTTCAGTCAGCTCAATATTATTTGTACTTTACTCAATAAGTTAACTTATATATAAAACATAGCTAGTGCTCTGTAGCTATCGTCATGTTAAATATAGTGTTGATGGGTGATATAATGATATTAGAGGTCTTTAACGAAAAATATTTGGTTTTTCGTCATTAATTCTCCATCTTAATTCATGGTAATGACGACATGTGAAAACCTCTAATATTTGCAAGCGGCACTTAATGTTCTCTATATATTTCTTAGTGTCATATGTTTTAGGGTTTAAATATAACAACACTGTGTACATCATATGTTATATACATGTGAGTTGATGTGTGATTTAATGTTTCGTGTGTATATGATATATAATAGGACTTCGGTGATACTGATAAGGACTCGAAGTCACATTTCTCGTTCACAGAAACAGTTAAATAACGGAGCTGATGTAAATTGAATATATTTTCAGTTGCTCGGAATGAATTTTGATAGAGAATTGGCTTGATCTTGAGCTGTCCAGTTACCGTTCCAATCCAGATATAAATAACACAAAATCATTGGATTGAAATTCTTGAGAATCGTTATCGAAATTCTGCAGATCGCGCAATAGTGCTCTTCGGCCGAGTTTAGATTAATTTTGAACAAATTCTATTATTATGTAATCCTATTATTTTGTTGAATATACATTTGGAGATTATTCAGGTTGCACATTCTTGTTGTCGCGATTTCCAATGCTTCACGTTGCACGGGGGACGATCATATAAAATTTCAGCTTCGGGTCATCATTGGTTTCCTCTAATTTAAAAAAAGTAAAACACAGCCTTAAGTTTAAAATGATACCTCTATAATTGGTTTATACTACTTAACCTGTGATTTGTGCCTCAATAAAACTTTGGATTTCATTGGATGCCGACTCCGTGAAATTGATCTCAGCTCCTCTTCCATTCAAGCTAATTAACCACCAGCTTCTCACGTTCTGGTGGCCCAATTAACCAATCTGAGGTTAGTCAGCTCGTAATCTGAGCTTTACTCAATACCTACAGCGAGTACCCCCTAGCATACCTGACCCATACTCCATAGTATTTTAAATGGCAGTGCCCAACAGAGTATAAATAATTCTTTCAGCGATGTAGACACACATTTTCTATAGTCGCAGATTCGTTTAAATCTTTCTTTAACTTTCATGACCTTCTCAAAATATAACCCTTTCGTTTCGCAACTTTCTTTTTTCTCAATTTCTCTCGTTTCGCAATGAAACGCGTTCCATTCCACGTATGTGTAATCACTACACGTTACTGTATAAAACAGTTTGCTATATTATAAAACGCTTTGTTACCCAATGGGGCATAATAATTTTGCAGTAAAATATATTACACATACTGAGGGTTACGGAGAGAGATTCGTAACATTGAAAGTAGTAGAATATATGCTCTCTCTCGTGTTGCATTTTGGAGACTGTTTTCGGTGGCGCACGTACAAGTTCAAGGTGTGTTTCTAATTGACGTCAAGGATCGCCGGAAGGGTGTGTTGCACACACGCACTCCGGATCTCTAGCAATTTCGTGTTGTCCGATGAAACTGGAGAGAGAACGGGACTTGTTCTCATCCGCCGGGCTGCGGCCCATCCCCCTCCAAGAAGAAAGAAGAATTGACGTCATCTTCATATTAAAGTTTCCAGTTGGTGACGTCAAGGCAACCCTTTTTCGTCTCTCTTTGAAGATTTCCGAGAACAATATATTTGAGATGTATGACAAAACAATGCAATATTATACCGCTATATTTGCCGTTGTTCTTTTTTAATGCCTACGGTTTCTCTAACAGAACTCGTCACTTGTGCAATCGTTCATTCAATTTTTAAAACTATAGTTTATGGTTTAAATTTTGAATTTTTGTCATCTTTCTGTCAATTTTCAATTTCTAAAGCTTGTAAGATCGCTTAAACGTAAGATCGCTTAATCGCTAAGATGAAAATGCCATATTCCGTTCATGTTGATAATTGAATTACTGAATTGGGTACATATAATTACTTCTTGCAATTAATTAAGAAATTCAACTTGGAACTGTGGTAAAACCTGACTTATAAGGGAATGGCACCCACTGTTCTTTATATCAGCCGTACGTCATCATTAGAAAGAATGTGCCACAGAAAAACAGCAGTACTCGCTGACATAATAATGATATATCATTACATTGAATGAATATATTTGTCATTAAAATTCAAACGCATATTTTATGTCACGATGACATCATACTGGTGTTATTTAATCTAATTAATCAACACTGAACTCTGTTCACATTCGTTTTTCCATTTGTATGTCCATATGCCCCGCCTTATTTTACACTGCTGTACGCTGAGAACATTGTTCCATGTACACAATCGCAGACTTTTGTCTGATTAAATTTTCAATTTTTTTCTCCTCAAGTTTTAAGTTCCAGATGTTGTCACCCTGAATTTTCTTTGTTTCTCGTCCTCTTGTCTTGCAGTTGCCTGGAAGGGCTCTTTTTGTTACGTAATCAAAAAAAAACAAAATTTGAACTCTTCCATCACTGTGCTTTGTTTTGTTCTAGTATTTAAATTAATTCAGCAGCCGTTTTTGTAACCATTATATAACTTACAATCAGTTCAAATCACATTGCTTCGTTTTGCTTCGAATGTTTAAATTCATTCTAGAATTCTGAAGTATCCATATGAATGAATTAATGTAAGCATTTAAATTCAAAAAATATGCACGATTGTACACATAAATACAGTAAATGTGGTATAAAAAGGAACATTTTCCGTATCACATATCCCACACCTAATTAATTGTGCCTTAATCCCACCACTATAGTTAGGTCATGAACGTGTTACCATGGTAATGTTACCATGGTAACTGTAACGTAGCACGTGACCACTAACTCGCTAATATCAGTGCTGACCCACTCTCTCGATTGATGTCACCTCTCTCAGTGAGGTATTGCTTTGTGTGGGCCATATTTTGCTGCATGTGGACCATGTTTTGCTGCCCGTTGGCCGTGTTTTGTCCGGTTTTTGCTGGCTACTGTGGACAAAATTTTATTGCTAGATGAGAAAATTGCACACATAGAATTGCTGGTTTTCTACTGAAAAGTGTGCTATGAACTATATCGTAATATGGTTGAATTTTGGGCCGTATATTCTAAGGGATCGTTCACATATTACGTAATCAATTTTTGGCCGATTTTAACCCCCCCCCCTCCCCCTCGTAATCAAGTTTACAGTAGTTGTATTTGTTACAATAACATGTAACGTAATCATTCGGAAACCCCCCTCCCCAAGGTGATTACGTAATATGTGAACGATCCCTAATTTGCGTCACAAGATCATATCCGCTAATATACAAAATATATTCATTGCTGATGGGTGAAATTGCTTTGTATTCCATTTGAGAAAGATTTGCTGAGCCGCAGCTTTTAAGTGTGGGTTTGCTGATACCACAATTTGAAGAAATGCTATGATTAGTTCATGTCTGTAGTTTGCTGGTATTTGGCTTGCTATTTTTCGTGACTTGCACCACATTCTTTCATAAAATCATTAGTACAGAGACGTTTAAAACGTTTACTACAATCACTACGTATTGTGCTATTGAACTGATTGGATTTTGAGGAGTAAAATTATTATGTAATAGTATTTTTAGATCATAACACGATTTCTAATGCATTTGGTCATTACGCGATGAGTGTTAGGTTATGCTAACATGATACGTTTATTTTGGTTTGCATTGCAATTTGTGGTCCGTTTTCCGTTTTCTCTAATAACCACTTCTTTGCGATTTGACCAATGTTATTGCTAAACCCTACCGAGTGGTATTGTTGTTTTATAGGGGGGGATAAGACAAATAGGCAAATTATTACTGACACTTTTGGAGTTTGCTTAGAATATTGTCAGTCAAAATTTGTCATATTTTGCCAAAATTCGCCTAAGGTTTTGAGTTGAAAAGTCTTGCTAACAATCATCTCCTCCCCTCAGTCAGCTGATGAATTACTGCGTTCATGAGGAGGAACTCCTGCCACACAACTGCCTCGGGCAGCAGGTGAGGGAAGACACAACCAGGGGGGCATAAAGTTAGGGAGGGAGGACAGAACCAGGAGGGAGAGGATATTAGGGGGAAAATACTGTATCACTGTCTCCCTCTCATAAGTTAACTTGGACCAGCTAGTCGCAAAGAATACTTTCGGTATCACTCCCTCAGACTAAGTTAGACCAGCTAGTCACAAAGAAAGCAGCGATACTTACGATATAACTCCCTCAGACTAAGTTAGACCAGCTAGTCGCTAAGAAAGCAGCGAGTTCTAAGAGCACATGGAAGGTGACAGTATCCCTGATCCTCTTCCTCATTGTGTGCTGTGTCGTCTTCATCTTCTGCAGAGATCATCTCGAGGTTTGGGCTCAGGGAATTTATATGTTGAGTGTTGGGTTTTAATCGTAATTTAGTAATTTTCGTGTACTATCCCGTGGGGAATAGGTAACCAAATTCGCAGGAATATTAGAAAATTTTACTTTATAGAAAAGTAGAAACATTGTGATCTTTTAGTTTCAATTTTCAAATCCTTATCTCTAACTCTCCCTCCTCAGGAGTTCCTGAGTTGGTTGGACAAGCTACCCCGGTGGCAGAGCGGCCTCATCTTCGTTGTCCTCTTCACCATCGTCTCTCTACCGGGCATGTTCGGATACCTCATCCTGAACGTGGCAGCGGGCTACATGTACGGGTTCTGGCTCGGATTCCTCATCATCTTCGTGTCCGTGACCCTGGGAACCATCATCGCTTTCATCCTGATCCGGGGTTGTCTGTCAGGGAGGATTGAGCAGTACCTCTCTACTGATGAGGAGGGGGATGCTTACCTGTACAAAGTGAGGAGGATCATCGAGGGGAAGAGTGGGGTGAAGGTCATTGCGTTGTCGCGTTTCACGCCCATGCCCCACGGGCTACAAAACGGCATATTCGCCCTGACCAACATCTCGCTGCTGAAGTTCACCTTCGCCACGGTTATCGGACTGCTGCCCACCCAGATCCTCAACACGTACTTCGGGACAACCCTCCGAAACATCAAGGACGTTGTCTCTAACGACGGCGAGAGCTACATGATCTTCACCTTCCAGCTACTCATCAGCGTGGTGTTGATGGTGTTCGTTACACGCATGGCACGGACTGAGATTAATAAGGACTTGGAGTGCGCGGACAGGGACATGGAGTCCGCGGACGGGTATAAGAAGGGACACACGAGGTCGAAGTCGGCGTCCGCCATCCTCATGTCGAAACAGAAGATCATTAACCAGCCCTCGCAGTTTAGATGAAATAGCTAAATATACCTATATGAAAATAATTATGTTTACATCATGTGTGGCATAGTATGCTAAGTTTATACATAGTATTTGCTAGTCGCTTTTTCTAATATCTGTAAAGTGTTGTACATCGTATTTGAAGAAGCACGTACGGTGGAAATGCTCAAATCGATGCAAAAGTGCAAATCTAAAGACTTCATATGAACCTTTGAGAATCACACTGAGGATGAACTGTGAGATTTGAACTGTAAGATGAATATGCTGTGCGTGAATCTTAGTTAGTTCTCACGCGCTATGTTCACGTGACTCGTAGATTTGGTCACGTGAGTTTCTAATCACGCGTTACCATGGTAACCATTGTATTGCCATTTTGTGAACAATCCCTTGATACGGTATTTTTCTTCGGAAGTTTCACATCATACTGATTTCTAATTTTAGCCATGTTCAAATTTTATACGTACACATAGATTGAGTTTAGTGTAAATGTATTGAATCTTAGCGTCATGTCAATCATATTCTTCATGGATTCTTTTCTATGTTCATGATTTAATTAATGATTTCGAAAAATTGAAGGTTTTTTAGAAGAAACCTGCTTGCATCAAGAACTAAATGCGAAAAATTGATAATGAAAATCACGAAATTGATATATCGATCAAAAAGGAATTCGATTAAAAGGGGCGCAATTTTGTTACTCGCACGTTTTTTTTCGATAGATTTTTTCAAAAAATTAACGTGCGAGCAACAAAATTGCGCGTCTTTGTCGATCACTTTTTAATCGATCATCTTCACACATCATTACATTAGATGAAGCATATTGTGTTTTCCATTTTCCAGTGTGTTGAGTTCAGGGAATTTAGATCGTAGAATCAATGATTCGTTCACATATTATACAATATACATGACAAACATTGAGAGGGAAGGGGTTTTCAAATGAATTACGCTGCATGTTTTTATATCAAGTTCAACTTGATGATTGCAGCTCAGCGAGAGGGGAGGGGGAGTTTGAAATCTGTCGACAATTGATTACATAATATGCGTAATAATGATAATATGTGAACGGTCCCTAATGGTGATGTAAATACTAAACATGTGACAACATGTGACAACATGTTATCATATTACTTTATCATCTTTATATAGTCTTTTTCTTACTGATCATATACTATAAAATAATATATTTAATCTTTTACGGTGAGAAACACGAGTTTTTGTATGATGTAATTATATATCTAGATTATATAACTTCTTACTTTGCTGTCTGGCGTTAGCCTGCGAGAACTTGATGGTGTAATTTTGAAAACGATGCAGGAACTTAGGATGTATTTCCTAGTATTTTATTTTTATGGTATTTTTATTTTTGTCATAATTCCTGCCCTGTGGTGAATCTAATGTCAAACTTCAGCAAAAGCACTGTGAAAACATTGAATGAGTGGGAGGAGAAGTTAAGAATAGACCAAAACGTCATTATGGTGGATTTCGTCGAAAAGTGCATCATGAAGTTTAAATGACCACCAAGTTCTTGCGGGCTACTGTAAAAAGCAAGCTGTTTTTTTATAGATAAGGCATAAATTTGCAACATAATATATTATATTGATATCGGGTTTTGTGCTATATATAATGTAAGGTTACGTAATTAACAGATAGTATCTTACGATTATTTTGGTACAATGAATATACTATGAATATAATATAATGTGAAATGATTATATACATTAATAATTTAATCAATTGAATAAGTTGAATGTGTGTAGCAATTTTTACAATAATTGAATATTTAATTGATATATAGATACTGTGTTATAACGTAGGTTTTATTTAGCTATAGCATCGTTCATATGCGAGTGAATGTCGCCTGTGACACACCTAAATATTATCGCATCAATATTGAGGGCTTCTCGTGAAAGGTGAGGGGTGTATGGGGTGTATGCCTCCACTTAAAAAGGCCTTGTCTTTAGGAATGTGGCGTCTCCCTTAGATTTCACTTTAAAAGGGTTTGTCTTGTGGCCTGCAATATATGATGTAATCGTAGTACGTGCGTCGTGTGTATTCATATTTGATATATGATTATGTGTGCAGATCGCTCGATTGAAAGAGGGCTCGATAGTCGATGAAGACGTGCAAATTTGCCCTTCGTGCGTCAAAGCAAAGCGAGATTGCGCGTCTTTTTCAAGCCCTCCGTCAATCGAGCGATCTGCACAGTGCACATGTTTCGAGAATTACCG
Organism: Beroe forskalii; assembly: GCA_011033025.1. Taxonomy (NCBI): domain Eukaryota; kingdom Metazoa; phylum Ctenophora; class Nuda; order Beroida; family Beroidae; genus Beroe; species Beroe forskalii. The sequence continues at coordinate 201,480 of WFMF01000305.1, read as the reverse complement.
ATCGATTTCAAGGTCACGTGTGGACTGTGGTTTTTAAGTCAAGATAGTAGAAGGTTATGTGGTTTTAAGGTCACGTGAAATCAAGGTCACGTGTTGGTGTGTTCGTGCTGCTTTGTTGTACACATATTATATGATATTTTGTATTCAACTTTGTTACATATCGTGTATTAAACTTCTCGTCTTTCATTGAATGAAGAATTTGAAATCGAGTTCGATCTCACGAATAAATAAATTGTAATTCTAAATTCAAATGTGCCTATTATAAAAAAAATGCTGAAGAAAAAAATTGAAAAACTCTGCATTAACTCAATCAGACTTTATTAAAAAGAAAAACTCAAGTTATACGTCTCATCATATTATTACGTCAAGCAAACCTAAATAATATGATACATACTCGAACGTGTTAATGGCAGCGCTGCGTTTTGCTATGGTTTCTATAAAAGCTTCTAGATAAAGAAAGCACATATAATTTCGTTATAATGTGAAAAATAAAACATTTGGTTAAACGGGCGACAGTTAAAGTAAACCTAAAAATCAAAGCAACTCTCCTAATCATTCTGGCCTTTTCTTAAATTTCTGTTATTTTAAATTGTCTATGATATCTAAAATCTATCTTGCCACTTCGCTGTTTCAAAGTCCGAACACGCTATAAATTAAATTCATCAGCTTCTCTGCCAAAATCTTGAATGTGCCCATAGCTGGATGGTTGCCAGACAATTCCTAACGTGCGATATTTCATCTTAATCTCGACTGTAATCACATCGTAGAGGGCACTTCCGTGACATTTCAGATCACAAGGAAGCAAACACATTAATATCATCAATGCCATTCCTTGCCAGGATCAATGGTCACATATAATACAAAGATTGCTGTTCAAACAGGTTCAATATAATATATAGTGCTCATATTTTCTAATGCACCTTCCCGTTTATCTGGCAAATTGCCAAGGAATATAAAGCATTAATTTTGGCATTCCAGTCACAGCAGGGAAATAATGTATACGCTTAAATATATGTTTTGATGATTGATGAATTACCTATAACACGTGTCTTGCCACTTGGCCGATAAAAACGGAATTTAGTCAGGCTGCGGATGATCTGAGGTTGACAAATCACATACTGAAATCATTCTTTTTCACTGTAAAAATTAAGTTTTGATAAGTCACACTCCATGTTAACTAACCATCTCCCTCTCTCTAGCCCCAAGTCTCGTCTGACAGCGTACCATCTCCCCTCCTCCAAGAGATGACAGTTACAGTCCATGTAGAGTACTGTGGTAGGTGAGGGTACGCCCCCAAGTGGAAGATGCTCGCCCAGATGATAAAGGACGAGGTCCCTTCCGCTGATGTTCCCGGAGAAGTTGGCAGGACCAGCTCCTTCGAGATCAAGATCAACGGAGTGCTGGTTTACAGCAAACTGGACAAAGGTCCCTTCCCCAACTTTGATGATGTGGTAGCTGCTGTCAAGGAGGTTGCTGATGGTAAATCTCCTGAGCAGTGCCAGATTGATCCTCAGTAAAGAAGGGACTCTGTCCTTTTAACAACTGGGTGTTGCAGGGGGTACGGGTGTAAGCATGACTTGCAGTGCACAAAGTTACTGTACTGTGATGATGTACACCCTCTCCCTGTGGGAACACTTATCATCCTGGAGGAATAGGGTTCGAAGGAACCAATGATCTTGTTTGTCAGATGGAAAGTTGGGATATGATTCCCGACGTTAAAACCATTTGTTGGAGGCGTTGTGGATGATAAGGACTTTACACTTGATAGCTTGGGAGTTGCTTCCCTCACTCTTCTCTTGTGATGCTTTTATTATAGAATTATAGTTATGCATTTTGTTTTTGTAACTTATGAAAGATATTTTAGATTTTTAGGTTTTATAAATATTCACAGATGAATTGAAAAGTAACAGAGCCAGATGAATATAAGATGTCAAGGAATTTATATTTGATTGCCATAAGATAATTTATTTTAAAGTTTTAATTAAATTTCGTAAGTCATAGTATTGAGTATTTGATAACTTAATAAGACCACTTTAATGTCACGTGCCACACTCTTTTTCAGATCATCTCATTATTAATTTATTTCTTGCTCATTATTACGTGCCTTCTATTTTATGGAGGCATTATTTAAGAAAGGTATAATTTAGGCTTTTCATACTTATCCACTTATTTATTCTTCAAAATTTTAGTCATTTGACAGAATGTTATATTATTGATGTATGTAGTATGATTGTTTCTTATTTGCTTCTTCTATTGATTCTCAAAGTGAACGGAAAGTTCATCTTGATCCGAAATCGAGTTCATCCATGGGGTGTGTCAGCTGACAACGATAATCACATGATTTTCAAAAGCTTCTGATTTTAAACTTTAACATATCATTTTAAACGTTTTAAACTCTCTTGTTCCCATTTTACCTCAATGAATTTACATTTTTCATCCAAAAACATCCAATCTATTCTCAATTTTAGTATTGCCTTTAATTCATACCTTCATCTTCCTAACTGAGGGTAGGGTAAGCAGTTAAGAATGGCGTGCCTTACAACCTTTGTCCTCAACACCAGCAGACCCGCTTTCAATCTAACGAGGAAGATACTTGATACAGCTTCTTGGAACTTCTCAAACCAAGTAAATACTCCAATAACTAAATTTGTTGATGTTAGCTCAACTCAACAACAGAGAAATTACTCTTCCTTGAACCAACACCCTTCAAAGCATCATATTCGGAACAGTCTGATAACTGACAATCATCAAAGGAATTATACTCAACTAAGACCCGATCTCTTATCAAATTGTTCTCCATATCCAGATAACCATGAAAGCCACTTGGGAATCATTCCACGACTAGCGATGGAAAGGAAACATTTCAGTTCCTCATCTACAGAAGGCTTTTCTGGTCCTCCCCCATCTGTTTCTCCCACAGTTGAGTCTGAGTCTCGGAGAGAGCTCCGTTTGCGAAGTGTAATTGTTTTTGGGGTCCAGGAAGAGGAAAGCGAGGATCTGTCTGGTAAAGTCGGAGCAGTGTTTGACTTCCTCGGTGAAAGATCAAGCTTTGTGGCGTCACGTATGGGCGTCTACATGACACCTGGTAAAATCAGGCCAGTGCGTGTAACATTTCCTGATTTTGATCGTGCTAAACAGGTCGTTTACAAGGCAAAACAGCTACGGGGGGCTGAACAGTTCCGGTCTGTGTACATAGCACCCGACTTGGCCCCTGATGAGCGTGCAAAGCGCGCCCAGCTGATTCAGGACTTCAGACGTAAGATTAGGGAACAGCCAGATAAGCTACACTACATCAGACGAGGTGTGATAGTATCGGTTGAGAAGACCAACGATAAGGTGATGTAGTTTTTCAATTAGGCTTCCATCCACACATTGTTGAATGTGTATTAATTTATTATGTTATAAAATTTTAGAAATTTATAATATATATGGTGTGCTTTTATTTTCAAAATAGCATTGCTCGAAACATTTTGTTATAAAGGAATAGAATTCCTCTACTCATGCAATTATGTAAATAATTGCACTCGGCTTCTCCTCATTCAATTATTATCGGCTTCTGGTACAGTAATATATTATATTCTCCGCAGACTTCTGTTTTTGGGGAATAACTGAATATTTTCGATTCTTAATGAATCATTGAATAGCTGAATAGGTTCTGAGGAAACCTTTTTGAACTTGTTACTTTACCATTTACCGTTATACAATATACAATATACATCCATATTTTTCAATGAACATTGTGGTAATTTTTTATCATTGATCCACGAACTCTCAATGGCTAAACAAATTGAATTTGAATTGGTGTACTGAAGCAATTTCTCAAAGATTTGAATTTATTTCATAGTTACAAATTGAGCTAACTTGTTTTAGATCAACTGCTTAGAAAAACGGTATGTCTTAGAACCATGATACACCACTCCAGCCGTTCTAGTTCCTATCTGGCGAGGACACTCTTAGCATCAGCGTCCAGAAACTACTCTTACCAAGCAACAACCCCGGTACCTTCTAGATATGTTGAAGTTAGCTCACCTCAAAACCAGAGGAACTACTGTTCCATGAATCAAAAATCTTCACAGCTTTTGAACCGGAGCATTACAATCGCTGGAAGTGAACAAAGGAACTATCCTTATGTGAGGCTCAACCTCTTTTTAAATTGTGCCCACTACCACTCTCCATGCCTTCCATATCTTGATAGCCATGGTAAACACTTCGGAATCATTTCATCTTCTGTGACCCCGGAAAGAATGCACCTCAGTTCTTCATCAACAGAAGACTGTACCTCTGCCCTGGGGGACAATACAAACGCCCTCACAGTCCAATGCGAGTACTGTGGTAGGTGAGGGTACGCCCCCAGATGGACGATGCTCGCCCAGATGATCAAGGACGAAGTTCCATCTGCTGACATTCCAAGTGAAGTCGGTAGAAGTGGCTCCTTTGAGATCAAGATCAATGGTGTGCTAGTGTACAGCAAAATAGACCAAGGCGTCTTCCCAGACTTTGATGATGTGGTAGCTGCTGTTAAGGAGGTTGCTGAAGGTAAATCTCCTGAGCAATGCCAGATTGATCCTCAGTAAAGAGGGGGACTGTGGCCTTTACATTTGGGTGTTGCTCATAACTGTTGCTGTAATGATGTACATTGTACACCATCTCTCTTTGGGAACACTAATTATAATCACCCTGTTGAAATAGGGTTCGAAGGAACCAATGATCTTGTTTGTCAGATGGAAAGTTGGGATATGATTCCCGACGTTAAAACCACTTGCTGGAGGCGTTGTGGATGATAAGGACTTTACACTTGATAGCTTGGGAGTTGCTTCCCTTGGTTTGCCCTTGGTTTGCTCTTGCTAGGAAGTTCGACTTATGATTGCTGGAGAAATCAAATATATAACTCAAGTTACTTAGTTGAATATAGCAATGATTAAATCGTATTGTATACTGCCAAACTATTCAAAAATCTTAAGTTGGCCATATAAGGGTGCATTTATGAACATTTATTTATCTTATCACTGTATAATTGCGGATAGCCTGTAATAATCTCTTTAAGTGACCCTCAATTAATGGATATTAATATTATCAAATTATTAAAGAGCAATTTTATATCAGCATACATTGTATTTATATCAGCATTTTTGAAAGACTTATTAAAGACTTATTGCTTATTAAATTATTAAATCATTTTTATGAATTGCACGACCAACAAGGGGTTTTCTTCTAGTTTGTACGCTTCAAATTTAGTAACAAATTGCTTCAGTTCAAACTTCAAAATATAAATTCTCTCTCCCGCTTGACCACACCTTCTTGGTGGTATCATGAACCAAAATGTGTAACACAATAAGGGCATAATGAATCATATGCCTAATATTAGAACTTACGAAATCAATCTGTTTTATTAACTCAATAACAATAAATGCCAAGATTATGTTTTAATTTTCAAAGCAATATTAATTGTATATTTTGTTGAATTTATATCCACCATTCAGCATACTAACTCCTGTTATATTCTGGCTAGGTTACATCATGTCTTTTCTGAACCACTGAATGTGAAATGAGGTGTTTGAGAGACTGGTTACACCTGTCTCCACCGCCCTGTCTGGGAATAATCAGGAGAAGGTTATCAGGATGCAGATTACCAAACTATCCAGAAATCAGCCGTGCAGGCGCCCAATGCTACCTGCCAGTCTTCAAGTTACAGAACAAATCTCCCTCAAATACTGATGATCAGGCGCTGAAAAGGTCCTTCATCAGACTTTATTCTCCAAAATACATCCAACCAAAGACCAGACATACCTTCCTAAAACATTATCACAAGAATCCCAGCCTCGAGCCTCTCCTTCAGTGTTGTCACTTGCACTCATCTTCTAGTTTATCAGACAGTGACCATGACAACACTTCGCATCACCATGACAACACTTCGCATCACCATGACAACAACCTATCGGAAGACTGCGAGGATTCCGTTACAGTTCACTACATCCTTCAAGACGGATCCCGTCAGACAGTATCAGGTCGGGTGGGTGACAATGCCATGTACTTGGCACATCGCCATCATATTGAGATAGAGGGGGCATGTGAAGCCTCCTTAGCCTGCTGTACTTGTCATGTGTACGTGGATGAGGATAGTTTTGAGGAGTTGGGTGAGATAGCTGAGGAGGAAGAGGATATGTTGGACATGGCACCGGAGTTGAGGGAGAACAGTCGACTGAGTTGTCAGATAATCCTGAGGAAGGAGATAGAGGGGATAACCCTGGAGCTGCCGAGGATCACCAGGAATTTCTATGTGGATGGTCATGTCCCTCAACCCCACTGATTTATTCCGGGGTGTTTATATTATCATTGGGCAGTTTTCTTTGGGTTATTCTTAGATATAGATTGTAATGTAATAGCTCAATTGTTATGATAATGTTGGAGTGAAAACCGACCACTGTGACAAGCTTATTCCAATTTTTATGCAACTGTGACCTGCATAAATTATGTGTTTATTGTCGAGCTTTGTCTTTTCGTGAAAGCCAATTTGACGTCTCCTGGTATGAATATAAGTGTTGATCTTTTGATCAGAAGATTGAAAATTCTTAGAAACAGATCTCTCTTCGCATTGTTATATTTTCAATATATATTATCATTGTCAAATACATGAAAGAGGTATAATTACCTGACATGTGTGAAGTAGTGCAGAGAAGTCGTGGTATATCTTTCCCAACAAATTATACTGCTAATTGGTCTACATTGTAACCAACTTGCACAGTTGCTCTCCTTCACACCAACTGCAAAGTGTGGTCAGGAAGCGGTTGGAATATTTCAGTGTATAGATTTATATAAATATTTTCTTGTGTTTGATTAGCAGGGAAATTCAGGAAAATATAAGATGATTTCGTCCCACAAAACCAAGTACAGCGCCGACAGCATTGAAACTCGACCTGGTCACGGGACAGTCTTTGCCTGTGCCACATACCAACTTGACTCAAGTACAGAACATCGGGAAGGTAACGTTTCCCTGCTTCGTCATGATAAAGAATCTTGTAATATCAGGGAAGAGACAGTTCTAGAAACGGGTGGAGTCCTTGATTTGTGGTGGCAGAATGGTGATGTGATCTTTGCTGCTAAAGCATCGGGAACTTTACAGAAGATGAATGTAACAGAAGACGGGTGTCTTGACAGTGTAACTGAAGTTCCAGTGTCAGATTCCATCTTACTAACTGTGGACGGAACCTCGGACTTTATCATATCTTCTGATACTGCTGGCAATATCTACAAGGTGTCCTCTGATAGCTTATCAGTGAGTGAGACGATGTCATCAGTCCATGGTCGTGGGGGATGGGGTTCTGAAGTTTGGGGTCTGGCAGCCCACAAGACCACCCCTCACCTTGTGTACAGTGGTGGAGATGACTGCCTCCTCCGATGTCACGATTGGAGGACCTGTAGCCCTGTTTTCACCTCCAAACACCACAGCATGGGTGTATGCTGCATCTCCCCTGACCCCTGCTCCGACCATCTCTTTATCTCAGGGAGCTACGATGAGAAAGTGGTATTGTGGGACTCTAGGACCATCCGGAGTCCGGTGTCAGAATGTCGGGTTGGGGGTGGGGTGTGGAGGGTTAAACGCGATCACACCAACGGACACATCCTCATTGCTGGCATGCACAGCGGCTTCCATGTCCTGGATTTGGCAAGTTTCCAAGTCTCTAAGACCTACTCGGAGCATGAATCTCTGGCGTACGGGGCTGATTGGTTGGAGGGTGGGGTTGTTGCAACTTGCTCGTTTTATGATAATTTAGTGACTGTGTGGGATAGTGGTGTGATAGCGTGTACTAGTGATGTCACGGATCATGTGTTTTGATGATGTGACGTGATCAAGTTGTACTATTTAGTGTAACAATAGGATCTCTAATTTATTCCTCATCGCTGATGATAGAGTACATTTATTCTTACGTTGTAGGTGGTGAACAATGAATTATTACTGGTCGTGTGTGACATGATAGCATCAATTCTCAAATGATGAGTCTCTTTAATGGCTTATAGAAGTTAATTTTTAACATTTTTACCGGTTTCAAGGTTTTTCTTTTATGATATGACTATAATATTATGGTTTTTTCCAGTGCAAACTATATTTTAAGAACTCAAGAGAAAATTTTCTCGATTAGTAAGGAATAAATTATTTTAGTAATACAAGTAGTAATTAATTTATTAAATACCAAACCCAGATAGCATTTAGGAAAAATTCCTTTAAATAGACAAATGTTTCGATGCTACCGTTGTTTCATTGCTTCACAAAATCATAGCTGCTTCTGTCCCTATTCTAATGAAAAATTAATTACAATTTTATACGTTGCCCATATTTGACCGATAGAAATAATTTATAATTCAAGTCCATTTACCTTTTGACTTTCGTGGGAGGGTTGAATCTCGGGTAATCGTAATTTAACGTCGAGTATAACACTTCCAAATGCCCTTATTTAGAGATTTTTGGTGTTTTTTCGAGTGGTTCCTACAATTTTGCTTTTCCCGTGTTTATGAGTTCCTTTCTTTTACATTCTTCTTTAAAAAATCAGGATACGTACTCCGTTCTATGTAGGTATGTATTTTTATCTACAAACTACAGTACAGAATTGCCGTAGTCTGTTCAGCCATGCCAATAAGATTAGTAAAATCAGGATGTACTCCATGCTATGTATGTATGTTTGTATGTAGGTATATATTACTCTGTTGAGGACGAATGATAAGTAACCAACTCTCAAGCACTTCCGTTTCAATTCTGTACGGTGTTTTGCCGATGATCCAAGTACTATTTTATCGTATGTAAATATAGCAGCTGGTAGTGTAATATGATCTGTACATACATTCGTGTGTTTTCTACGAACCATAGTACTGAAGTGCTGTACTCTGATCAGCCATTTTTGTCGTTAGTAGGCAAAAAAATCAAAATCGTGCCCATAAATTTATGCAAATGTCATACTCGAATGAATTAAAAAAAAGAATCAATGGTGTTCCTAGTATGTGTGTTTCTACGCAGAAAGAAGGGTCCTTGTGAGTCGCGAGTGTAATAAGGTCACTACTTCACTACTTCACGATAATAGTGTACACCGTTATATGTAGCGTATATGTAGCGCGCGAAAAATAGGCGATTTCGGGTGACATCATTATCAGGAATTAGAATGGTGAGATGATGACATGAGTAAGCCTACTTTTCCTACACGACATGTTGTGTGTAGGATAACTGTGTTAACACCGTTAAAGGAAGCCGGATCAGTGTTATATCCGTGATAACACTTGGTGATACATAATAATGAAAGTGAAACGTAGAGCTTGTTATTTATCATGTGTAAACAGAACACCAATATATGGTGAAGCCCTGTTTTGAGCCCCTTAGAAACCCCCATTAGAACCATTGATAAATGCCCTGAAAGTTGAACTCATAACGCAACAAAATCATTGCGTTTTATTAAATAGACACTCGAGGGTAGACAACTTTACGTTATCACTTGTCCACTTTAAAGAATGATAATGACGGTTAATACTCGGGCATATAGTTCCGGCGTCTTTTATTCGTTTGTATGGTATTTTAAACATTGTGTTGAATGGCGAGCGAAAGGGGGGCCTGATTAAATTTGTCTTTGGAACTGTTACTAGGGTATTTGAGGAGTCGGCTAAAAAGAACTATCGATGGCGTATGACTTTGGCCCATAAATCCATTCAACAATTAAAATGTCCAAATGTCCAATCAGCAATGAACTCGTGCGCTAAATGGTAAGCTAATTGGTAAGCTTATACGCCAACGAAATTATCAATTCCCCAACGTTTCTTTTTATTATTTTGTATTTTATGAAATCGGATAACATACATTTGGGAATGTTAGAGAGATAGGGGACTTGGCACGTCTCTTCAAAACGTGACAGAGTGTTAGAGCTGATAAAATGTTAATTTGGAGAAGCATTCTAAACATATAATGCCAGGTTTCGTTGCAGAGTTGAATGATACGTTAGGAAAGTTTAAATGCAATAGTATCACCTGACCTCTGCTTTATGTCACGGTCCCCGTTGTTTAAATATATTATAAAAGATTAAAATACTTTATAAACGCTACTGTACAAGTAGGGCACTATGGCACTGCATTAAGTCGACTGAATCGTAGCCTTTTAGTGTTTAGTATTAAGTTGTAACCATCGGTCGTGACCTCTCTCGAAAATTCAATTAATAATTCATGAAAATATGTTAGTCTTTCATAAGCTTTAGTAATAATACTAGGGCATTTAGAAATTCAAAAGTCTCGTCGGGAAGTTAAAATTTATCTAAAATTTTATTCATTTGACGTTAATATGAATGCATGAATGTTGTTATATTTTTCATAAATTTTAATGAAAATGCTTCATTTCATCAACATTTCTAGGCATGAAATGTCTAGCTGCTCTAGACAGCATCCGGACCGACATCATCTACCTCGATTGTGATGAGGAATTCAACCAGGTCCTCCAAGACCAGGCCAAGTTGATGTACGGTGATGAGTATATCGCTGAAGACCCCCTCTTTCCTGACCTTGACATCGCTACCAAGTACTTCCTGCCCTTTGTTACCATCCAGAATAAGCAGGAGCAACTCAGTAACCCCCTGCGGTCTGTGACCTGTCAGGACGGTCTGATCGCTGCCTTCCACAGGTTCGATAATATCGATGTGGTAGTTCTGAACGGGGACGGGGCTCCCAAACAGAGCGTGGTCAGTCAGTGTCTCATGTTTGAGAAGATAGCCAAGCTTCATCTCGGTCCTGCTACGTTATTCCTGAAACCGGATGATCTGGGGTTGCGGAAAGTGCTGTGGGGTAAGATATCGGATTATCTGAGTTTCTGGGATGATACCGTGGGGGTTTCCAAGAAGTTCAGTTCGTGTTCTGACGAGGAACAGTTCAATGAGCTGTATGAGGAACACTTTAAGCAGCACTTTCTGTTCGAAGCTGTTGAGGAACTTCACATTAACTCCGATCTCAAGAAACAATCTGCTAATCTGATGGTCGAAGCTCTGAGATCAGCTCAAAAGATTGATAAATCATACTGCAAAGCCATGTTGGTGGTAAACGGCAAGGTGTTATCTTCCTTCAACTCTGTCAGAAGGGACCATCAGTTGGACCCCTCTGACCGGCTCCTTATCCTGTTCATAGCTCACTGTGCCCTTCCCAGATCTCCTCTGGATATCGATTACAAGGAATGCGATACGCCGGCAGAACTCCGGGACTACCACCAACAAGCTATCTTTATTAGGAAGATGGACCAGAACGACCACTATTTACCATGTACCCTCACTGCTGTCAGCATTAGACCTGGGATTGTCCTGATTCTCCTGGCGGAAAGCAAGACATCCATAGCTCCTAACATTTGTAGGGCTATCGAGTCGCTGTCTAAGTTGTATGAGGAGATCGAGGCTTTAGCGACGGCAGCAGAGAAGTCCGAACAGGGGAACGTTCGGATTGACACGAAGTCTCTGGCTGCAAACTTCCTCAAAGTTAAAGGAGTAGTTGACTTCTATCTGAACCGGATGCAGAAAGACGTTGACTCTCTCCAGCACATTGCCCACCAATGGACAAACTCTCTGCGGGACTGGCATGCCGCAGCAGTTACCGCCGGGAAACTTGGCGAAGAAAACCGGTACTTATACGAGTTTGACCGCCGTATCTCGACTCTGATAACGGCTCTCCGACGGCTCTTCTACGCCATCTACTGCACAGGACACGAGGATAGCGAGCTGCACGAGGATATAGCGCACATCTACCGGGCCGTGTCCGTCGGACTCCGCGACTCAGCTTCCTTCCTCCTCGTTAAATCCCAACGGAACTTCACCCTCGGGAACTACCTCTCCGACTTCCCGGGTATCATCCACTTTGCGGTGATAGAACGGACCCACAATAAGATCGTAGTGCCGTGTTTGGGTGGCGGTGAGGGCCGGAGTGCGAGGTATTGTCACGAGCTGATCCAATGTCTGGGCAGGTTCCATCGGTCCATGGTCCGAGGGGGCTTCCTAGGGGGGTACATGAGGAAGCGGGACATGGTGTTTTCCTACAAACTGTGGTTTCAGAATGGGAAGAAAGTGGTATCCCCGGAGAGCACAATAACGCAGTACACGCCCCCTGCTCCTTCATCAAACATGTTGTGTATGTTGTACCATGGGATGGTGCAGCACTACTTTGGTCCGCTAGCTCCCCTCGTTGATTGTTACGAGCTTCTCACTGTTCACATTGGAGATGTGCCCCTTGAGTTTGTTAATGAAGCTGCTAACAGGTTGATTAGTGTCGTGTGTACTGAGTTCTTTACGTGAATACAATGATTGGCCGAGGGTGCTTTTTCTGACCTTGGTAAAACGTTGATCCTCAATTAGTATCTTGGCCGAGTCCTCGAGCAATCACTGCTCTAGGCTAAATGCAATCATCAAATCAATATGTCCTAGACAAATTTCTCACATCTGTTCCATGAAATGGTCGTTGAATTACTCAAAGTATGATCGTTGATTAACGTATATTGTTATGCGTTTAACAGGGTTTAAACCTGATCGACTAATATAGTGCGATAGTACGACTCGGTATTGGCACTTCTGCTTTATTGACACAATCTTCCCATGACAGTTCACAATCCTGACGAAAGCACCTTATAACATTCCTAGTTTAATATGCATAGGTCCGCCATGCCTTATACGGTCTTATATGCGTTATATTCTGTGCTTCTGTCATCTTCTGTTTGATTTCGTCACAGCAGTATATTATGTATTTACCGTTTATAGTTGTAAACTTTCAGTATAATGATACTTAAACATGAGTGCGTTTCCTGACATGCAACACAATCTTTGATCATTATTTCCTGTGGCATAAAGCTCCGTTTCATTTTTAATAATCGTCGTTTCCCCGTTGCAGTTTAATCTTTTAATTCATTTTGGAGCTTTTTCGTCGTTTTTGATTTCGTTATTTCCTGTTTATGTTTGTTATATCCGTTTCCGTGTTGCAGATTTGAGATTAATTTAATTCTAACGTTTCAGTTTGAGTCGTGTTCTCGTGTCCGTTATTTTTAAGTTCTATTCAGGAGTCCGAGTCTCTACTCTCTGAATAATGGTATATCTTATTTCAAGAAATGTTTTTAAAGACATTATCGCTGGCACCCAATTCCTGATAAAAGCATATCTTTAGTAGCACAAACTCGTGCTCGAATTACGCATGTTTTAACTCACAGATATAATCGAATTCATGTCACGTTACCGGTACAACCACGTAACACACGCACAACTTTTCTAATGTATCACGTTACGTGTTGGGCATAACGTGTCATATATTAGATATTTTTCTCTGAGGTTTTAGTATTTCTATTCACCCACAGTTCATTTCCTGTAGACGATTCATAAACTGACGTTAGTACCACTCTCTTGGTGTATATTGAGCACGAATGATGTATGCTGGTTAGAATGACGTCACTACTATGACTAAAACTGATGAATTGATGACGTAAAGCTGGTACTAGCAAATATATATCCGTTTGTGGCATACAGTGTACGTATTATATTGGCTGAAATCCAGATCACGTGTGTCTGTTAATATAACTGTTCAGTGACCTAGATGTACCCACTACCCTGTGACCTGTATATAGCTGTATTTACCGAGTGGCACTTATTAAGTCATACACTAATATCACTCAGTGACCTGTATGTACTGTTGTGTCGTGTGTACTTTTAGTGTAGTGAGTAATGAGTATGCATTGCTGTAGTGTACATACTGTATAGTGTAAACTTTTAATGTAGTGTGTATACTGTATAGTTTATAGTGTATTTTGTGTGTTTAATATAATACTGCTGCTGAAAGTGGTTAATTAAGTCGTGTATTTTTAGTTTGTACTTGTTGTCATGTATTTATATGGACTGCTGTGTTGTACTTCAATGTATAGTGTATATGTATGACGTATGTATGTGTAATACATTTTCATATTGTATAGATGGTGGAACCAGTAACCAGTGCATAAAAGCACATTAAGTGTGACGTAATTAAATCATGATTAAAGATTAAAGGTGTTTAATTAGGTGTTTGATATAAACAGCTGTATTTTGTGTTAAACATCGCTCAGAATATAAAGTAACGTGACGTTGTTGATATGTCCGTTGTTACGCAATGTGCTGATCTATATAGCGGATATGCCTAATTGAGTGTGACTGATGCTGAGTGATGATTGTATTATAGATGCATGTAAAATCTAAATATTTCCTTGTTGGAATGAGGTCACACATCTCTACACGGATATATTCTAAACGCCGCACTCGAGAAATAGGCGGTTCAACGTCATCAACTCACTACATCATGATATGATAATGACGTCATCCTACCCGCCTATTTCTCGTGCGCGGCGTATAGTACTCTAATAATCCAGATAAATTAATAAATCTACACCAGATGGATTAAATGTATGAAATATGACGTCATTATCACAGCTTAAGTAAGCAAGTTACTGACGTTAATTCGTACATCATTACTGCGCTCGGGATAGATAATTTTATTATGATTCCAGTGATTTAATTACAAGTTATTTTATAATATATGCGTTAGTAGCTATAACATAATATTATATTAGTTTACTTAAATTAAATGAAAATGTTTTATGTACGTTTAATCTGACCGTATGTATGTATTCTGATTTATATGTCTTCTATTATGTGTACTGTATAACTGCGTTGACGCTAATGACACGGTACGGACTTTTCGTGTTCAGTTTTTGAATGATATTTAAATTCTTGAATCTGTTGGTTTCGTCGAAATCTTAGTTCATTCATCTTCATTGTGTTATTTTTTTTCAAACTTAGGTGTCTTATACATTTATATTTTATGCTTTTATGATTTATTTTGAATCTCAGATGACATTTTACGTGTGATAATGAATGTTTTATATTAATTGAATTATTTTTATTTTGATTATTCAATAGTAATAATTAATTTCGTTGCAGATTGTTGATATTACACACTTAAAGATTTTGAAAATCTTTTTTCTTGTTTTTCCCATGAATGGAATTACGTTTTAATGAAACTTTACAACTTACAAGCATCATATAGTTTCTATAAATCTAATACACAATTATTACAATTAAATTATTAATCGAACTACACCAAATGGACGCCACTTCGGGATCCATTGTGTAATATTCTAAATTTAGAACTATTAAGGCATCTAACGTCGAATGTAGATCGTGGGCGCCTGGTCTAATTACACTCACTAACCCTGCATGTATTACATTTGTAAGAAGTGTCCTACGTAAGAAGTTGTATGTAATGAATGATATATAGTTATATAAGTTACTTGAGTACTACTCAGTATTGAATTATGAACTAATGAAGCTCCAGCAACTATGTCATTCATCATACGACTACTTACGAAAGAGCTTACGAAATACTTTTTATATTTGAATCGACATATAAAGATGTGAGCGGAAGTTCCATTCTTTCGCCTAATCAATAATTCATAATGGTTCATTGATTCAAGTGCATGCATTATGATTTATGACCCCTTTACAACCCCTCATACCTTCAACCTTTCTCCAATAACCATTACTCACTGTTATCTCACTTTCACCTCTTCATCTTGACAAATCTTTTATCCCAGCTTACCTTGGTCTCTGCACAACTCCGAACTCCTTTGAATCACCTTCGTCCTTCTAACACTGCAAACCTTTATCTAACTAACCTTGATCTTACTTTCATCTTAGTAGCCTATATCTCACCATTATCTCACCAAACTTTATCTCACCAAACTTTATCTCAGTAACATTCATCTCACTAACATTCATCTCACTAACCTTTATCTCACCAACCTTTTCCTCACCAACCTTTACCTCACCAACCTTTACCTCACCAACCTTTACCTTACCAACCTTTATCTCACTAACCTTTACCTCACATAATAGTTTTACCTCACCTTTTCACTTCTCTATTAGGGAGATAGTAGCATGATGAGTCAGTAACGGCGTAAGAAGAAGTTTTGGATTATGTCCGAGTACAAACTCGTTGTTGTGGGAGGTAAGCGAAGCTCAAAACTTTATTTCATTTTTATTGGCTAAGAATAAACTGATTTTCGTCAAACCCTTTTAATATCATTTCTTGTGGCAGTTAAGTCCAGAATTTACAATTTATGACTGCTCCATTCTGCGCACTTTTCACAATATTCCCCCCCGCTATAACTCCTCAATCGATATGTGGAAACTGGTAAAGTGTTGCACATCGCTGAGACAACACACTTTTCAAAATCTCTCTCCCCCCCCCTCAATTTTCAATTTCTATTATCTTGGACAACGAGGACAAATGCTGCACATCTTTGCTCCAAGTATTCGTGACTATTGGATACATTTTGGTTGTAGGGTATTATTAGGTCTTTCTGAATTACCGGAAAATGTAAATTGAGTTTCTGGAGAGCCAGAAGATGAAATTAATATCAGTTTTTACTGAGCCCAGAAGTCAGATACTTCTGGTGATGCGTTGTTACCATTGGTGTTAATATTCTGTACCAAATTACATGTCCAAATTACCTATATGATTTTAACTTATAAAACTGTTAATTACAAAGAATTGCCATTTTATTGAACCAGGAATATACGAATGACGAATGTTCTGACGTCGGTTATGGCTCAAGAAGTTTCCACTTGGACGTCATAATATGTTATAAGTTTCAGGTTGAGAACGTCAGTACGCAGCTGCTTAGTATATTGAATTACTGTGCATATGTTTTATATCATGAATCAAAACGAAGTTCGTTATCTGAACCCCAATCTCTGTAGCTCATAATTTACTAAGATCGCCTACCCCCCCCCCCCCCCCCCAGAACTTGAGATCTGAATTTTAATGTGGGGTATTTTCTTATTATTTCTCCACAAATCCAAAGTTATTTTAAAACCCCCCCTATTAAGGGACTCCCAATGATATATTGTAACGTTGCGCGTCTTTTTTTATTTATTTTGGGCCTCCGCAAACTTTCGGAGCTTTGTCTACCCCCCTTATGCATCATGGTATTTTATTAAAAGAATAATTCGATTGCCCCCCCCCTACTCACATCCCTTCATCCTCTCCTCGGGAGCTGGTGGCGTTGGTAAGAGCGCGCTCACCATTCAACTCATACAGAACTACTTTGTGGATGAATATGACCCGACTATCGAGGATTCCTACAGGAAACAAGTCTCCATCGACAATGAAACCTGTTTGTTGGTGAGTTACGTGTGGTATTATGACAAGGATATGGTTTACTCAATGCCACAGGGTTTATACTCATTGATAATTCGGATATTGAGTAGATTTATCTCATTGCGTATCTTAGAGGCTAGAATATTTACGGAATTTTGTACAGTGACATTGAATTACGTATAAATTTCCAACCGAGTAACAAAAGGCTGTCAAAAAGCTGCGCGCTCCAATATGATTGTTCCATAAGGAACCAGTTCACTCCCTTTCCCCATTTCCACTCCCCCAATCCCACTCCCCCAATTCCCACTCCCCCCCACTCCCCAATTCCCCCACCCCCACCCCTCCCCTCCCTCCCCAATTCCCACTCCCCAATTCCTCACATCCCACTCCCACATCCCCACTCCTCCAATTCCCACTCCCCCAATTCCCACTCCCCCAATTCCCACTCCCCTAATTCCCACTCCCCAATTCCCACTCCCCCAATTCCCACTCCTCCAATTGCCACTCCCCCAATTGCCACTCCCTCAATTCCCACTCCTCCAATTCCCACTCCTCAATTGCTCCCCAATTGCCATTTCTCACTGTTCCTCCCTATTCCCACTGTTCCTCCCCGATTCCCGCTCCCCTCTCCTCCTCCTATTTCTCACTGTTCCCCCTCGCAGGACATTCTTGACACAGCAGGTCAAGAGGAGTACAGTGCGATGAGGGATCAGTACATGAGGACTGGTGAGGGGTTCCTCTGTGTCTTTGCTGTGAACAATGAGAACAGCTTCAGAGAGGTCAATCTGTACCGTGAGCAGATAAAGAGAGTGACACACTGATTAGATCGTCCTATTTTCGTGTGTTAGTTTACCTTCTGCTGAATATCTGTTGGTTTGCCAGCGAGTACAGTCGCAGAAAACTTGTCAGTTCTTTTTCTATTCAGCTTATTTTGAATCTTTTTTTCTGAAGAAAATTCAAATATAGATATAAATATTCATTTTTTCCAGATTAAAGAGAGTGAAAGATTCTGAATCGGTGCCTATGGTCTGTAAGTAATACTTCTACTTTCCTGAATAAAATTCATGTTGAGGAAAGTGATTCCTTTGCTTGTTTTATATGCTTGGATGCTGCCAATTGAAATACTTAACTATTACCTCCTTATTTGTTTAATTGGCCATCAAGCATTTCAAAATATACCGGTTTTATCCCTCTGATGAAGCTATTTGAGTGGGTAAAGTCTTGCGTATCATCTCATAACACATTAGAAGAGGCGATGTTTTATTTCGATTATAAGTTGCGGAATGAACCCATAGTAGTGCTGTTCAATCTGCTTAATCGAGCAATATACATACTTGTTAGTCGCTAGGGAGGCATTCTCGGAAACAAAACACTTCTTAGTTACCTCACTGAATTTTTTCGTGAAGATTTGCTAAAAGTTACTTTTGGTACTAGCAAAATTTTGACCTCAAACGTAGAACGTTGCACTATCCGTAGCATTTTGTGCTGACGCGCGCAGCGCGCGCGTACATGCGCGGCTTTTATTTGTAGTTGCTTCCTATTCCAAGATACGACAAATTATTTTCGTTTTTTTGCCCCAAAGGTATAAATTTTTGGCGATTACACAATGAACAATGAATTTATAGGAAGTGAATGCTCAATGCATAGCCCTACCTATTCGAACCATTAATTTCCCCATTAAGACAGTCTCGATTCTTAATTCTTCTACTATGGTTCATTCTTTCGTTTCAGTGGTCGGTAACAAGATAGACCTTCCTCATCCTGCCGTGCGGTCAGACCAAGCAAACGCCAAAGCCAAGGAGTTCGGCACTCCGTACGTGGAGACGTCAGCTAAGACACGGCAAGGTGTGGACGATGCCTTCTACACATTGGTCAGAGAAATAAAGGTGAGTGTGCGAGAACCAGGGCTCTGATAAGAGTGAAAAGTTTGAGTATAAAGTTATCGAGCACTCCTATCGAGCGATCTGCGCACATGTTCGCGATTCATGAAAATTCATGAAAAATCCTTCAGTGCCGACATGGAATCCGATTTTTATTTCAAATATCTTTTTATCTTGTTTTTTTGACAGAGAAACGACAGATTCCCCGGGAGTTTCCTGTCCACCAACGATGACTTTCTGATTTCACCCCCTCTCGCCCTTAATTATCTAACCCACACTTGCAGAAGCAACGAGAAAACAACCAGAAAGGCGACGATAAGCAGAAACATAACAAACCCTGGATAAAACGCTGTACCCTTCTCTAAACCCCTGCGCGCGCGGGCGAAAAATAGACGGTTCAACGCCAATATTGTGCTATGATAATGACGTCATTTTAACCGCCTATTTACATTTCGCGCGTAGCAATCCCCTTCCCCAAAGACTATGTTTTATATCCGAACTATAATGCCTTGTGATCTGTACTATATTTGATATCAGGAGCTCCAAGCATACATATGCGTGTATGTTCAATGTATACACTGCTCGTTGATGCATATACATCGTATACACAGTATACAATACATGTTTATTGTATACAGCGCGTATATACATGATTGTATAGTGTAATTACGGTACAATGTACATGTATAGTGTGTACTGTACGTGTGTAGATACTGCGTATTCGGTACATGTATACATACGTTTACATGTATACCGTACGTTTGCAGCTGTAATTACTTTCTACGATACATAATAAACTGGGGGAATTTTGTTGATTAACTTTAAAAGAACAAATTATATTTGCTAAAATCACAGATTAAATTAAGCTCGTATGTACAGTTGTGGTTCGGACGGATTTCATTTGTTTGGGTTTTACTGGTTCGTGGTGTGTCGTGGCAATTAATGAATTGTACTTACAATTTTATATGTAACAATGCCCTTCAGTTGAGCAACAGGACTCAATAGTTTGTTGATAGAAATTTCAGGTGTTCTCAACTTCTCTCGCTCAAATGTTACCAAAGATAACAATTGGAAATTATTATTGTAAATATTTATTTCAGTTGGTCCTTACTCCACTCATTTTCTCCAAATGAAATCAGGATTTGAACATTTTGCTTTTAGTTTTATCTGAATAATATTTGACTGATATTATCGGGAAGTACTTAGGCGCCCGTAACGTTTGGTCGGTCGATCGAATGGAATTGGTCGATCGATCAACTTCATTTGATCGACTGACTTGTTTTAGATAGGGGGGGGGTCCACCGGCCAACGGCCAACCGTCTTAAAAATTTGGTGTTTCGGCCAATTGGCCGTTGGCCGGTTGGCCGTTTTTTTCCTTTTTCATCCCTGGTTTCGCCCAGAAGCATTATAGTTGAAAGTTGTGAGAGAAAAAGTTGTTACAATTTCTATAACTGGTATTTTCCTGCTAATTTGATTGGTGGGGGGTGTCAAATGTGTCAATCAAGGTCGTTGAAACAGTTGAAATTAGCCCTTGTGCTTGAAGAAGGCCCAAGCTCCATATTATGTTTATATAATGCTGTTTTATGTTGCCAAAATCAACTTTTGAAAGTTGTTAATGAGTTAATGGTCTAGGATATGTAGATAGTAATCCTTGATAAGTTCAAGTGTAGACCATCCCACCTGTAAGGTTCTTCCCTTAGAGTCTTAAAAATCCATTGCAGTATAGTCATGTTGTCTTATCCCTGATTCCTTGCCATGCCTGGAACTATTTCCTGTTCATGTATGAAACAAATGATTCTATTGACTGTCTCACTGCATGTATATGACCTAGAGATGACATTCACGAGCCCTTGCCAGCTTGCCTAGCAGTCCTAAATAATTTATGCAGTCCAAGTACTAAGGCCTTATAGTTTGCAATGATTCCTAGGATTGGCTCAGGCCTTTTTTGTAGTGCGGCATGCAATTCATTTGACCCTCCGACAATACACCCCCAACACTTGATCTATAAGACATGTAGTCATAGTCAGGAAGCTGTCAGCAGTAGGTCTGGAGTAGTTCTGGATGAGGATCTGGATCCTCTCGTTCCTCCTTGTTTCCAGGGCAGATGGCTTGATCACGTCTCCTATGTAGGCACGGAACATCTTGGTTCAGGAGAGGTTCATCCCACTTAAAGACCTTGAATAAGCTGCAGATTATTGGGTTTGATCTGTGTTGATTCATCGAGGAATGCAATGCCGGGGGGGGTAAATGTCGCTGCAATCCTCGAACTGTGATGTTTGATCCCCCGCTTTCCTCTACAGATTTGCTGTACTGAAGTAGGTGATGTAATGTTGGGGGGTTAAATGTCCCTTAATCGGTTTTATGGTGCTCTGAGCAGAGGAAGCACCTGGTCACCTGGTCAGGGTGAATTCCCCCTTTGTAGATGTGTACAGTAAGGCCGTCATTAACCATAAGGTGTCCAATGATACAATGATGAGGTGCCTATGATAGAGATAGAGGAACTATCTGGTAAAGGTAGGGATCTGTTGTAGCATGGGGACCAGATGTACCATCATATCCAGGATGTGCAGGCTAAGTGATTCGTCTAGGCACCAAGGTTTGTACCCAGGTAGAGGGATAGATCTGTGTGCAGCAGGAGGGGGAGTTGGTGATTTCTGAAACACTCGATTGGGATGGACAAGGAATCCATTGGCGAGGGCCAGGAGCTGCAAGACAGGATTAAAATACTGAGGAGGAGACTGGGTACAAGACTCAGAACGAAGTTGAGGAGCAGTGGCTGATCATGAGGAGTTGAGGAGGAGGCCAAGGTACTAAGGCGGGACAGGGCTGAGGAATCCATGGTACTATAGTGTGAGGCACTGAGTCAGGGCGACTAGATGGGCAGGAGCACTTTCAGGGCTAAATTGGGGCAAAGAGGGGTGTACTGGAAAGAAGGACGGTGGAAGAATGAAGTCAGGAGGTGAAGCTGAAGGGAGCGCTGGTGTTGAAGGAGGTAATATAAGTTGTGGAAAGGTGATATTAGTGGTTGGAACTGGTTGCAGGGCCTTGAGGTTGACAGAATTCTGGGAAGCCAACTTTAGCTCCAATAGTCCAATGTCAGGACTCTGTGCCGCAGTCTTATTAATTGACAATCCCTTTCATCAGAATTAAGGAGCCCTCATGCAAGGAGATTTTTTGAAGCACTCATGTACTTTCCCGGCCACTGGAACATATTCAATACCTCTTGGTGAACCTATTTAGATGTTAACAGTAGGATGATCCTGGTCCATGAGTTGCTAAAAGTACTAGACTGTACGAAAATGAGCTAAATTATCTTTAATATCACATTTTTTTCGATATTAGTGTCTTCAAATGTACTCAGATGTGTTCTTAGAACTATTACAAACAACTTTCTCTCTGGGAGTTTTTTGATTGGACCCCCCTAAAGAGCGTTAATATCAAAAATAAAAAAACGGCCAACCGGCCAACCGTCTAAAAATTTTCAATTTCGGCCAACTTATAATCACTAATAATTGGTAATTTCAATTATTCCCAGCCATTTTCACCTTTTTTAATAGTTACTGTGACAGTAACTTATAAACACCAAGTTTTTCCCTGATTATTTTTCATAGCAACTGCCAATATGCGATGGACAGTTTCAATAACTCCAACTTGATTGATTGATTTTGTGGTCTACTAATTAAGCTTATAGTCCTAAACTTCAGGGTTTGCCATTTATTTTAATTCTTGTATCCAATCATTCATGCTTTAAACATATTGATGAGATAAGTACCTTATTTGAGCAATATTCGATTTGAAAGCTGAATAATATTTTCAAATTGATAAGCAGTGCAGTTGATTCAACTTCAAGTTTACCTGCTGCAAGTTTTATCTGGCTGATTTCGATGTTTGAGCATGTTCAAAATTTGGTTAAAATCACGTGAAGGTAGCTCCGAAGTATCGCAAATTCAGATATCACGTAACTACGGAATGGGCTGAGACAGCAAAATTTGGGACGAAAATTAAATTGTTTTGATGATACTTGATCAATGCATGCCGCTGGTGTCCGTGAAGCTGAGTAATTATCATTTATTGAGATATGCGCTTGATATATTATACCTTGTGTACGTTTTAGTTTATCTTTTTAAAGCAAATAGCGTCTTAAATTTTCTTCTGATTTAGGGTTCTTTGTCGGCGTACTGCAAGTGCAACTCGCTTGGTAATTGGTTACGTTTTGTGGTGCATGACATGCGCACAAGTAGAAATGATAAATATAATTATAAAACATTCGTGCGCGCACAATTTTAATTTATTCTTATGACATGAGCAGTTGCAGTACCACTGCACCACCTGTAAAAATAAAGTCAAGTTATGAGCAATACCATGTTGCCCTATTCTGCGTTGTCAGGCCACGACTCGCAAATAAATTTAAAATTCGAAATAATGGGTCTGACGACGTCAGACAAATTCGGTGAGTCTCCCATATAAACGGGAGCCTTCATTATCTATGACAATGACGTCACTCAGAAAAATATAATTAAGCGCACCTAGCACTTTAAGGACTAGGGTTAGGGTCACGATTAGGGTCAGGAATGGTTAGGGTTAGGATTAAGGTTAGGGTTTTGGTTAGGGCTATGGATAGGTTTAGGATACAGAAAAATTGACGTTTAGGTCTGTGACGTCACTCAGAGCCGCGTTTATATGGGAGACATACCACAAATTCTGCGGGTATGGCTCCCATATAAACGGCTCTGAGTGACGTCACAGATCTAAACGTCAATTTTTCTGTATCCTAAACCTAACCATTGCCCTAACCAAAACCTCTTAACCTAATCCTAACCTAACAAATCTGACCCTAACCAGAACCCTAACCTTACTGCTTAAAGCGCTAGATGCGCTTAATTATATTTTTCTGAGTGACGTCATTGTCATAGATAATGAAGGCTCCCGTTAATATGGGAGACTGACCCGCGCGCGAGGGGGTCAGGCAACGCCTGACAAGGTTACATAGCATCTGGTTAGATTAACCATAAATATTACAGTTCCCCTAACCAGGGGTGTCGCGAAACGACGCGCGCGCGTAAAACTAGGGATCTGGTTAGAGCAAATATTACAGAGGTGTCGCCACTTCGAGAAATGAGAATCGTTCTGAAATTTCCGATCGCGCGGCACCATATACATACTTGAATATACTGTTAAACCAGTATCACGAACGTACAAATGGCAGTTTTGTGGAAATTTCATCTAAAGTCGGCGGCAAATAAAAATACACTTGACTGAAAAAATGAGGATCTTCCATGGCCCAAATAAAAAGAATTGCTCATTCAGGCCGGCTCAGGGTCGTCCAGCATATCATTTTATGATAAGTTCAACCGTTCTCAGCCGGCTCTGATGAATAATTTTTCTCATTATGTGGATAGAAGACACTCAAATTTTCAGTCAAGTGTATTTTTATTTTCCGTCGAGATTACACCGATCTCAGATGTGGTGACACCTCTGTTACCTTTTAACCAGCTTTGAGCTTGCGCTTGTTCGCGCGCCGCGCTTCCTCTGCAGGTGTCACTGTTAGGGAAGCGCTGCGCGCGTACGATTTGTCAGGTAGGTCTCCCATATAAACGGGAGCCTTCATTATCTATGACAATGACGTCACTCAGAAAAATATAATTAAGCGCACCTAGCGCTTTAAGGACTAGGGTTAGGGTCAGGATTAAGGTCAAGATTTGTTAGGGTTAAGATTAAGGTTAGGTTTAGGATACAGAAAAATTGACGTTTAGATCTGTGACGTCACTCAGAGCCGTTTATATGGGAGAGATACCATTTGTCAGGCGTTGCCAGACCCCCTCGCTGCTCGCGCGCGCCACGACTCGCAGAGTCGTGCGCGTGACTTATTTTAAATAAATTTTAAATTATGGGTCTGACGACGTCAGACAATTCTCGAGAGGGCAGGGTCTGTCAACGTCAGACAACGAACTCACATGTGCGCGGCGTAATCGTACGCGGCTCGCTGCCTGTTAATTACAGGTTGAGGTAGCGAGCCGCGCACTATTAGTATTACGCCGCGCATTGAAAAGCTGCGCACATATGAGTTCGACACGCCACCGTACGTTTCTTAACAACTAGCAATTGGATTTGCAACAAAAAACGATCTTCAATATTGAATATGAAGAAGATTCATCATTAACATAATATCAATAGTTTTTAATATTATTATTAATCTCATCAATTTACAATCGTATTGAACATCCACAACAAACTCCTAATAGTTATACATAAATGAATATACAGTAAAGTGGCAAAATGGAAAAAAAAGTTTTCAAAATATGGGCAGAATTAAAATTTTTTAATAATGGGGAAACTGAGCTGGGTTAAATTTTTAATTCAATCCTGTTAAACTTTATAGTAGTTAACTCATGAAAGTTAAGTTTGCATGTCAGTACAGTTTGATCCAACTACATCAACATCTATAACTATAAGCGGATAAAAATTCTAATAAATCATGGACAATTATTAACCGTCATTTCTCTGATCACTCTACAGCTACTAATACTCTAACCTGCTAACAGTAACAAGTAAGGGATTGTTCATATATTACGTAATCAATTTTTGGCAGATTTTTAACCCCGGCCCCTCCCCCTCGTAATCAAGTTGAAGTAGTTGTATTTACTATTTGTTACAATAACATGTAACGTAACCATTCGTGATTCTGAACCCACTCCCTCCCCATAGGTGACTACGTAATAATATGTGAACGATCCCTAACAAAAATTGCGAGATGAGATTGGTGATTATTTGTTCAAAAGGTCGAGACAATGGTTTATATGGTATTTACACCTGTACATGACAACTAATTGAGCTCAAAAAACATTTTAAATTTAATTGCAAATGTGATAATTAATAACGATGTTTAAATTAATAACGATAGAGTACCAATTTCATATTGAATCTTATCAACTTTAAGTTTAATTTTGACTATCACTATGTATGATTTTGATTTTTGAACTCTCCACCCACTACTTTAATTTTTAGTTTCACAACGATTTTAAAATTCAAACATACATCAGCTAACAGTAACATATTCTTAGGTCACTGATCATATTATATTTACAATTATATATCAGGTGTTATTAATAAACAAGTAAATATTAATAAATAAAATCAGAAAGTATTAACTTTAAATCAATAAACATCCTCTTTAAATTGGGTTATGTGTTAAAGGTTTCGCATATGCTTCAGATTTATGAATGTGGCCAATGGCCATTATCAAGTAACAAACTGGCGACGTTTCGCTTTAACTTTATTCTATTCTGCCCGAACCATTATGGCATTATTTACAATAACCGTGGTGTCCCGACTCTTTCCTGCCCCAGCAAGGCGTATAACGGCGCGCGTTGTGCTATTTGCTGCGCGCAGATGTGCTTTAATGCATGGAAAGTACTTTTTCAATTGCATTTGCACGCGATTTGCACTGTCCGCAAAAAGCACTTTCGCGGCGCGAATGTGATTTTTTCGCGCGTGCAGCAAAAAGGACAACGCGCGTCGTAAAACGCCTTAAAGTTAAACCTTCTTTACATCCCTATAACTCAAACATAATATTAATATAGGTATTGCTAATATAGCTGTAATTTAAAATGATTATATCTAAATGAAATATATATCTACGATCAAATCAATTGATGCCAGGTCCATACCAGGTAAATTTAAAATTTCCACCCTCATTCATCATCGTAATTAATCATCTTCATTAATAGTCAATAATAATAATCTTAATTAGTTCGAACCTTTAGTTTAACTTTACGTTTAAACCCTCACATTCTCCTAAATTCGCCCTCTGAGTTCCCCATGAGTTTGAGTTCACACTAAAATATCATAATTTCACCACTACTCCTCTACCAATGTCAGGGCGGCTTGGCATCATGGTGTGATGATGCTGATGATGATGCAGCACAGGACTGGAAGAGTTTGTACCGGCCCTGGAGGGGTCCGTGAGCGAGGATGTAACTGAGGTCGATCATAACTTCTCCCAGGAAGACGTTCCTCCGAAGTGCGCCCACCTCGTCCCAGCACATAACCTGAGGGGGGGGGTCAAGAGGGGGTACCGGTAAGTGTGGGGTTCAATACGGGGGGTGAAGGGGTTTCAATACCTGGAGAAGGAGAGGTCAATACCTGGGGGAGGGAGGCATGAGGGGTTCAATATCTGGAGGGGTCAGGAGGTGAGGAGTGGGCTGAGGGGGTATTCAACAGCTGAGTCCTGAGGGGCAAGTGAGGGGTTCAATGCCTGTGGGTGTTCAATACTTCAAATTTCAATAGTCAGGGGCTAAGTAAGACTGCCATCGCAGTTCGCATGAAAAACTAATTTGTGAGCTTTGCGGGGTGGAAAGAAAGGCTTCATTTGCAATTTCAGCACCGGTCGTGACCAATATCGTTTAAAATAACACAAGTATGCAGATGTTGTTGTAAGTAACAAGCAATTCTCTGCACACCAATTAGATGTACAATGAGAATTAACACGATAGTCTCATTACATATTGACAATACACAGTACAATATACACCGTTACCTGAGAGGCTTCCAATTAGGCGATACAATTAGCCTAATTAAAATATGCGCGTATTATACGCAGCCCCTCACTAGTTTCTTTTACTATTTTCCCCGTGCAGTGTGTTCTCTTTTCTTTTGTCTCATACAACTCCGTAATATGAACATAGACGCCCCCGCAGATTTTGAAGAAGATCTCATTCTTAAATTCCGTTCGGCTGCGTCTATTTACTACAAGCTCCACGTGAAATGCAGAGATTTCGGGAGCCGACCAGGAACCACATCTACCGAAGGGCTGGAAAGCAGGGAAGTCCTAACCGACCGGGCGTGTGATAAACTCCGGGATACGATCAACAACGGACACGAGAAATTCGACCAAATTCAGGAAAATGTGGCGGTGTTTTGCGAGGGAATGGGCATCGTCAGCTCGACAGATAAACTCATATTTGCACTTTACAGCGCATTTCTCATAGCTAGCTTTGGGATTTTGATGATTTTCAGATTTGTTATTCAGGCAATGACCCGTCGGCGGCCTGTGGAGAGCAGACTATTGATTTCTGATGAAAACTTTTAACTGAATGCCAGAGCATTGATTGTATTTTTTTCATTTAACAGCTGTGATTATGATGATAAATTTCTGTAAATTGTATGATAACTTTTCGATCCTATTCATTTTCAATTCAAGGTATTTTCCTGACAAAGATTCTATTTTATTCGACCAACTGCAGTGAGGTTTAAAATCAAATAAAATGAAGAATGTGTGATTAAAAAATAATACCATATACAATCAAGAATTCAAAAAAATCTGATATACAACAAATATATAACTTTGAATAATTATTGGAGACAGATTTATGGCTACTTGAGGTAAGCCTTGAAAGTATTCGCTGCAAACTCCCTGTAGTTCGCTGCCCCCTTCAACCTGTCCCTAAGTTGAGGCACCCCCTCGGGTAGGAAGTCATTGTCCACCACCTCTGAGAAGGGGAGGGAGTAGGCAGGAGTCTCCATGCTCTGCAGTGGATCACATGCCATGAACAGAGCCAACTGCTCCCTCGAGATGTGGGGGGTTCTCTGCACGATCTGACACAGTGGGGCGTGGCTCGAAGATGCCCCCCGCTGAGGACCTGGAATGTTTCTCCCAGCTGGATCCCCAGACAGTTCTCAGGGATGTCCACTTTGAAGATGGAGCCGTTAGCGGGGGTTTTGATGTGGAGTCCGCAGTCTGCAGGCTGGGGTTGTTGGCTTCCTGCCAAGTCTAAATAAAGTGGGGATAGGATACAGGTTAGACAGCCATGGTCAAGATGCCACCCACACAGCCCATCCAGATCAGCGTTAGCTTCCGGCTCTCTGGGGAAGTAGTGGAAGCATCCTGCCCAAGTAAGCCACAGAGTTAGCTATCATCTCATGAAACCTCCCCAGCTCATGCTTTCCATCCGTCACGTGATTGAGATACGAGTCAAACGCTCGACACATTCCCAGCATCACCTCCACCTGAACCTCCGTCATAGCTCCGAAAGTCTGTTTCAGCTCGGGGAGGTCCTCCCTCGGCCACACGTTATCTCGGTATGTTTCCGGGAACTTTGCCTTCAGCTCGGCATCCTCCGTCAGCACATCCAGATTACAAGGTCGAGCGTAGTACGACCCCTTGGCTTTGTCAGGCACTCCATTCTTCATCTTCTCCTTGCCATGACTCCAGCCTATGGAGTAGCTAGCCTCCGGAACGGTGTATTTCTCCTTAATCTCGTCGGGAAGGAGGGCAAACTTGCGAATAGCATGGAGAACAGCACTCCGCTTTGCGCTGAAGTCAGGACAATCCTTGATCAGGATAAGGCCCAGTCCAGAGGGCCCAAACGCGGCCCCAATCTCTGAGTGTAGGTCCCGGCCAGAGGAGAGGTCGGAGTAGGATATGGTAACAACATCCGGGTTTAGTTGGATTGCAGGTACAGGCATAGTGTGGGCTACCACAGGCACTACTCAAATTTAAATAATGAGTTAATTAGAATCCAATGATTCAGTTTTGATTGAAAGATTATAGAATATTCGAAAATATTTACTGAAATTTTACTGGTATGAGCATTACGTATGATAACGAAGCAGAAGCTCTCAAAAATAAAATCAAAAAGCCCAAAAATTTCACTTGAAACAAAATATCAACCATGAATGTGCCAGTAATCAATGTCCAAGGTTTTCACAGTTGACGTAATGCAGGTTTAATTTGAAGTAATGAGTTTCTAGATAACAATTACACTTTCAGAAGAAAATTCAATTATTCAATTCAGTTTTAAATTATTCGGTATTTTTATTTGGCTGTGATATGACACATGACCGCGCAGACGCAACTTGGCACAAAACTTAACTAGATACCAGCAGCCTTTTACGTCAAGATAAGGAACAGATACTGATTCAAAGAAATCAACCTTTTCCTAAGTTTCTACAACGGAATTCGAATTTTGAGATTTTAATGGAAAATTAGCGATTGTAATGAAATAAAACGCCGAAAATAAATGCCCAACATGAACTTCCCCAGAAAACAATTTCTAAAGTATTGAATGCTCCTCGCAAAAGATGCAAACAGTGTGCAAAGTGAGACGGTGAACTAAAAACTAGCTCATTATTGAGAGCAGAGTAATATCAAGCGAATTGCTGGCTGGGAGCCAATAATCATGAAGCATTGCCAGGTGCATATATAATCAGACTTCATTACTGTTCATACTTTCATAGTGATACGCAACGTGAGTTCAATAAGAAAAAAACATGCGTGTGAGGGAAGAAATGTTCATAATCATGATGAGGCCATCTGTATATGAGCAAAAGATGTGAAGCACTTCAGTCAAGTTATTAGGCGATAAATTTTACAGCAAATGAATAAGTCAACATTTCATGCTAAACGTCGATTTACAATACCCCTAGACAACACTCAACAATGATGCAAGTTCAGTGTTTTATGCAAATAATAAAGGCATGATGTATGATTGCAGACCCCTGAGGTCCGAACTAAGAGCATTTACATACTACTATACTACATAATCACTCATTTACATTGTACAGGGCTATTGAGTTTCAAGATTGTAAAATACGTACACAAATTGAATGTCGTCATACAAATGCTTCGCTACGTGTACAGAATGGCCTATGATCAACTCAGCTGCCAGCACTTGATTAGTTGATATGTCAGAATTATAAATTGTCATGATAAACTCGAAATTTCAAAATTCTAGATCTCTGAATTCTAGCATTCTATAAATTCTAGATCTCTGAATTCTAGCATTATAAATTCTAGAACTTTAAAACATATACCTGCAGTATCTTGTTGTAAGGGTTGACGATATACGTGATCCGTTCGTTGAAGACAGGGTTAGCATTCCCTCTCACAGTCGTGGTTTTCTCCTTGTGGGACCGGTGATC
Source organism: Beroe forskalii (assembly GCA_011033025.1). NCBI lineage: Eukaryota > Metazoa > Ctenophora > Nuda > Beroida > Beroidae > Beroe > Beroe forskalii. The sequence goes on along the minus strand of WFMF01000305.1, from coordinate 170,512 downwards.
ATCCAACAGCACATACGTCTTGACGTACGTATCTGGAGGAAATGAAATTAAATCCCATTCATTTGGCATACAAGGTGGGGATTATTAGCTGCTAAATGTTCATTTTTAGCAATATTTGTGGACATCAGCCGGGCTGAAATGAATACAGAATAACGGGGATTTTTTGAAATAATGATCGCTTTGCGTATTGAATGCCGATTTGAAAGTATAGTAGTAGAACTTGAACGGAGAAGAAAAAGACCATGGAGAGGAGAAAGCAGAAGATAGTACCTACCTGGGGTGGAGGTATTCTGAAATCGCCAATTTTTTGTCACGTATTTTGGACAAAAACCGGTCAATTTTGACCCTTTTCAAATCACCGTGTAAAGAAGTCTCATGGGTGACCCAAGATTAGTGTATCAATTGAGAGTAGAACTAGAACGAATATCACGATAACCAAGATCGAGAAGAGTAGAAATGTACCTGGCGGGGTATGCCTGAGGCTCTGATGGGCAGGTTGTTGGCTTGTACCACTTCCAATGTGAGCATGTTCTTGTCGATACCAAGTGTTAGCACTAAGGAACCAGGTATTTCACCTGGGAGGAAGCATGTCAAGGTGAAATGGTGTCGAAATAATGGTGTTAAGGTGAAATTGTGTCAAGGTCAAAATATGGTGTCAAGGGAGAAAATGGTGTAAAAGTGAAAAATGGTGTCAAGGTGAAAATAGTGTCCAGGTGAACCGGTGACAGGATGAAATGGAGTCCAAGTGAGTTCAAAGGTAGAATAAGAGGGATATAATAAGTTGGACCAAATTAAACTGGTAGAAGAAGAGAGAAATATTCTTACCCTGCGAAGTGACTGCTATCTGTCCTGGACCCAGATCAGAAGAATGGTCACCAGTTCCGATCAGCACCTGAAAGAATGTGCATTTATCATTCCATATATTCCGATAAATTCCAGAAAGGCAATCTACCCATCGACGACGACGGAAAATCGCGTATTATGTGAGCAGATCGCTCCATATCGACGGAGGGCTCGATAAAGTTATTAAAATTCACCGTTCACACTTATTTTTATGAATTCTATCGATTGAAAGGGTCTACCAGACATAACAAGTCTATCGGAAGGTTCGATTTTATAAACACGTCAGTCCACTTGGCACGGTACCAGGGGAACTGACAACATGGCATGGTGCCAGGTGGACTGAATACATGGTAGGGTACCAGGTGGACTGAATAAATGGCATGGTGCCAGGTGGACTGACTACGTGTTACGGTGCCAGGTGGACTGAATACATGGCATGGTGCCAGGTGGACTGAATACGTGGCATGGTGCCAGGTGGACTGAATACATGGCACGGTGCCAGGTGAACTGAATACATGGCACGATGCCAGGTGGACTGAATACGTGGCACGATGCCAGGTGAACTGAATACATGGCACGGTGCCAGGTGAACTTAATACATGGCACGATGCCAGGTGGACTGACTACATGGCATGGTGCCAGGTGGACTGAATACATGGCACGGTGCCAGGTGGACTGACTACATGGCATGGTGCCAGGTGGACTGACTATGTGGCACCTACCCTTCCCTCGGGCGAGGGTCGTCGGAGGCTGAGTTTCTGAGCAGGAGGCATTTCACTGTCGGTAGAGGAGGAGTTACCAGTCCATTCCTCGGACGAGGGGGCCGTCAGTATCACCTGAAAAAGGTCAAATGTTACACAAAAAGTTAAAACTTTAAAGTTACATTTTGACCGAGTATAGCCTGGATTAGAAGTAAAGACATTCAAAATATGTGATGAGAGGGGTTATAAGGGGCTTTTATCAGGGTCAGGATTTGTTAGGTTTAGGGTAAGGATTAAGGTTAGGGTTCTGGTTAAGATTGGTTTTATGGTTAGTATAAAAAAGATTGAAGTATAGATCTGTGACGTCACTCAGAGCCCGGAGCTGTTTACATGGGAGACCTACCAATTTCTCAGAAAGAAAAGGTGAAATAATCACAAAGATGAATAACAGTTTGCCCACGCTGCAGCCAGTTATAGAATATAGCTGCTTATTCTCTTATTCTTTCCACTTTTTAAAGCTATTTTTTTAAATTTACCATACTGAGGCAAACGACGGTGGGCGGTGGCTTCTTTGTACCTTTTTCCCAGTATCGAATTTCCTGGTCAGTTCTACTCAGCGAAATTATTGTAACGTCAGATCAAAATCAAAAGTCATATAACTGAAACGAAATACCGTGAAAATAAGAAGAAGGATCTGTCTGAAATTGTTGTAAATTGAGAGCAAACACGTGATTTAGTGTAGCAAGATTCATTAGACATAGTTCAGTTTTTTAATCAGAAATCCTGAATTAAATCTTTTCTTTCGCATTACTAATTGCAGCACCTTTTATTGGCTTGGATAGGCCTCTTGAATCTCATTTTAGTATCTTCTTTAGAACAACCCCTGGATACATCTGAAAACCTCAGACCCAATGACCGTTTCCTTCACCAACTACACTGAGTATGGCATCCACAACGAGGCTGTCCGCTACTGCTGGATCTCTTACTATATCTTTACTATCCTTTCCTCCTTCCTGGGGGATTCAATCATCCTAGTAGCATCCATCAGATACGATGCCTTCAAGCTTCAAAAAGCTATTGTCACCATCATGCAGCACATGGCCGTGTGCGATCTCGTCAACTCATTCAATATTGCTCTCCTCCTAGCTTCTCTGATCTCAGAACGGAATAATGTGGGGTCCTTCCTCTGTTATCTTCAGGTTTATTCACGCAACTTTTCCTACGCGGCAAGTTTCTGCTTTACAGCTGCCTTAACCAGCATCAAGCTCCTCATAGTCCAGTACCCGCTACATTCTCATCTCTGGACTAAATCCAAATCTCATATCGTCTGTGGAATCATCTGGATATGTTCCTTAGCTATTCCTATTGCCTTGCTTGTTATTGATAAAGATGACGTGCATTTTAATTATTTAATGTACACCTGTAGCTATGGCTTTTCAGCTGACGCTTGGAAAATCTGGATACCAGTTTTAAGCACCTTCGTAACAGTGGTACCAAACATCGTTGTCATAGTGACCACTACATGGCTCATAGTACTTGCCGTGAGAGTAACGAATCGAGGGATGACCAGGTAAAATGGCAAGGCCTGATGACAGTCATTGCAACTGCTGTGGTTTACTGTCTGGCTGTACTGCCAGGAGGGATGTTCCACATATTGGAGCCGTTCATCCAGGATCCAATGCTCTACGTTCAATTCTTTAGAGCAACACACACCATCATGAACATCAACGTCATGGCAAACTTCTATATCTACAGCCTCACGGTGCGCAGCTTCAGGGAGTTCCTGAGGCAAAGAGCAGCACTTATTAAGGGAACAATCTGTGGGGTAAGAGGAGGAGGAGGAGGAGAGGCTGGGATATCTGGTGTGAGGGGAGACAAGACCACTTCTACAGCAGAGAAGAAGATAAAGACCACACGAGGGAAGAAAACAACACCCACAACTGCGGGGGAGAACGCTGGGTCAACTGCCGGACAACAGAGATCTGAAACTCAAGTTTAAAGACTGAAGTCTTCCTACACTGGCAATTGCAGGCGTCACTTATTTTTTGTGTGTTTTTCTGGTTGGAAATCTCGAGAAATCCTCGATTGTTTAGATTGTGTTTATAGAACTGCGTTGGTCCTCGTGAAATTGCTGTAATTGTACTTGATAATTTGTAAAAAGGAGGTATTATGATACATTTATTTAAGATTAAACAGCTTTAAAAATCTTTGAATAATCATGAAGTTAACAGATTTTATTTTCCTGCTTCTTAAGTTCTTAAATTTACGAGTTGAATACTGGAATAGCTCAAGAAATTATTGATTGTGCATGTCTCTCACATTATATCATTTTTTCTTTATCATGATACGGAATACATATGTCAGTATGATCAGAAATTTGGAACTTGATTGCTCTAATATTTTGAAGTTCAAACGTTTTAATTCAATGGATACTTGACCATCAATTCGACAGTTTGGCTGGTTTAGCTGGAATGTTGCCGGCAGACTGAAGGCACTGAGATCATCTTGAAACTCCGGAATCGATACAAATGAACAAAATAATCGTTCAACCAGAACGCTCTGATTGGACAAATACAATAGCGGAATTTTCCACACACTATTTTGGATGGGGTTAGTAGGTAGGCTTTTATTACAAATGATCCTTGTGACGTGGTTTGGCTGAATAGTGCGGTGTCACTATACAGTGCAATTAAACACAGTATCATCAGTAACTCGCAGTGGTAGTCGGCCATTTGAACTTAATAGACATTTGGTGGATAAACTCGTGTAAATCTTATTCAACGATCAATCACTTGCACGAGAATATAAATTTCTCTTGTTAATTACAAAGAATTGAACTGGTGTTAACCATCAATCCACAGAGAATGGATTTTGTAAATCACCACGGCAGCGCCCTACCTTAGTCTCCGAGAAGGTGGTTGCCCGTGTTGTTGTTGCTGTTGTTGCCATGGTAACAGGGGACGCTGTTGAGGCGGGGGACGTTGGTGAGGCGGGGGACGTTGGTGAGGTGGGGGACGTTGTACTGGTCGGGGACGTGGGTTTTTTGGCGGGAAGGATTAGCCCGGGGTTCATATCACTGCCAATGATCCGCAGTGGAGGGGATATTCTCAGGACATGGTGGTCCCCTGATCCCCTAGAGGGGGAGCGCAGGAGCTGGTGATCCAACCCTCCTCGAGAGGATGGAGGCGGTTTAGGGAGAACCCGGTGTTTGGTGACCATGAGGTCTTCAGAGTTACTTCGAACTGGGGGTTTTAACTTGCTCGGCACTGCGGAAAATGAGTTTCTGAGGGCATTGAATTGAAATTACTACGGAACACGAAAATATTCTTGACAGCCATAAATAAAAAGCAGTTTTGAATAATTATTCCCTACGCTAATTGCTTAATTGGTTTTGATCTTGGTGTAAAACATTGAAAACCTACCGTGAGTGATTTCAGGTGATATCGTTGAAATCTCATGCAGTGATCGTAGCACTTCCTCGTTAGATTCCGATATCCGGAGAGCAGTGTCTGAAAAATAATGCTGAGTGTCGGGAATGATAGATTTTTCATTGGATGGAATTCGACAATAAGATATTAGAATACTCAGGATTTCTAAAGACACACGAAAGTCTCAGTTTCGCAACGGCTCAGTCAAATCTCAGCAGCTATTAGGATATCTGTCATGAAAATGTCGATTTAGCGATACCTATCTAACCTGCAGATCGAGTGTCTTCCCTCGTTTGGGATCGGTTTCTGATGACCTTCGCTTTTCTCCGGGGACTGCCCCGCACATCAATAGGGCGTCGGATGTCCTCAGCTTCAACTTCTGGAGGATTTCAAATGGATGATAGGGTTCAAATTAAGAAATCAAGATGTAAATTGAAACTAGGGGCTGAATTAAGAATGTTATAATATCTGAATTTCTATGGTTCTAAAAGAAGGACATAAAAAGATCAGCTTTACATGGAAAAGAATGAGTAAATAAAAAATGAAATTGATCACGTGAAGACAATTATTGTTCCTCTTTTGGCCTACAGCTTTCAGGCCTCTTGTGAGTTTGATTGGATCTTGAAGGAAGGAGAACATATAATCGATAAGTAGATGATCGGGACCTTAGCTAACATAGGTACTGCGTCTGCAGTACCAATCCATTCATGCCAACACACACGATGAATCAATTCTTGGATTCTTCACTCAGAATTATCACACATTGATATTATTATCGACGCTTTAAGTTTACACAGAAATCCATGCTTTACACAGAAATCCATGCTTTACACAGAAATCCATGCTTTACACAGAAATCCATGCTTTACGCAGAAATCCATGCTTTACGCAGAAATCCATGATTTACGCCCAATTCTTTCTCAGGTTTGACAAACAACAATATTTTCATACAGGAATGCCCCATGCTTCACACGGCAATGCTCCATGCTTTACAGATAGCAAAACTCATGCTTCAATTGCTTCACACACAGCAAAATTATTGCTTGACCAGAGCAATATTGAGATGCTTCATGCTTTAAATCCTCACCAATATCCAAGCAATAAAAAGAACTGACCAGGTTTTTTACACACAGCAATGATTTCAATTTGAGGCAAGTTCTTATGGAAACACACAGCAATGCTTCATGCTTTATCACACGCAGCTACATTCATGCTTTATCCTAAGACCTGAGTCCTCAGACGAGTTCAGGCAATGTGATTTGAGTCTAGACGGCGCCGCAAGCCACTGCTCGACTCCGCCACCGGACGAACTGCCACTTTCACGCCGCTTCATGCGCCGTTTCCGCGACTTTGCCAAACCTGGCGCAGAGCCAGATTTTCACATTTTTAACTTTGGAAATCATCAGTCAAAACAAGGCCACCCGTGACATTAATATTGGTGAATGCTTGTCGGACAAAGTGGGCAAACCTTTGATGTTTGAGAGGTGGGTTTGGATGTTTGCTGTTGAGAACACGTTATCTGAACTGTCGTCGTCTTCTGCAAATGGTAAAATTTATTTCTATGATGAACAAGATTTCAACAGCATAAATTAGTCTGTAATGCTATCATTTTTAAGTAAACTCGAGCTCAATATCGTAACGGAGGAAATAGAACGTATTTTCTTACGTTGATTGGCGAGAGCTTTCTGTTTCGGAGGTTTGAGGGGTTTTGTTGAGTCTGATGCACTGCGCCTAATATCTGGGACGATCTCTGAAAAGAGTTTGGAAACTTGAGACAAAAGGTCATGAGGTAGTCAATCGTGCTAGTACCGCAAAGGAAGAACGCCAATTTAGACAAACGGCCCAATTTCACTGCTCAATTTTGAGGTTCGTAATTGGGCCATACGCGTGAAGGATTCAATGCTAGTCCCAGTAGGTCAGAAGTAATGTACTGAAACAGTTTACGGAAAACGAGCCAATTTGCTTCAACGAAAACAGGAACAATTCCAGAAAAAGTATTTTTTGACGGTTGTGATCAGTGGTGGGCCGTGATCTAACTAGAACACAGTTGAAGATTCTGATGGTAAACGATCATCTTAATACTCCCAGTAGGTCAACCAGAAGTAATGTACTGAAACAGCTCGCAACGGAAACGAGTATTTTCAATTGTGGCGTGTTCCATGGACGACTGTGAAGCTCAAACGGCATGATATCGAAAAAAAATCAATCAGGCACATCGCATTATCTAACTTGTGATTCCCAAAGTTTCAAATCTCTACCTTGAAAAATGTGTTCTATAAAATAAACAACTTTGTTTGATCAGTTCCTAAACGTGAGGTAGTTAGTAATCACGTGACTTAGTTTGAGGTCGCATCAAACAGCTGAAACGCATTGAAACCATCTCACATCGCATTCTTTATTACTCACTACCTCACTTGTTTCCATTTCTGTGTAGTACAATTGGTTACAACTTTGTTTGTATTGTGTTTTTGTATTGTAAGTTTTTAGATTAGAATACAGTTGCTGCACTAATTCCTCCTGAAGACTTTGTTTCATAGTTTTTCATTTGGCATCATGACTCATGTTAGCATGTTAGCATAAAGAAATATTTCTAACATAATCATTTTTTCAGGTAGTAACAGAAACAGAAAAGGGAGACCAGAGTAGGAACACAGCCTATGGTCTCTCCGATCAGAGTAAAAGCAGTGATCTGGGTGAGCAGAGGATAACTGGGATCTTAATAACGGTACGTTCAGAATATTTCGAACTTGTATTCCGATAGAAGGTGAATTACGCTGAAAATCAATGATTTTATGCTTTAATATTGTCAGCACTGGGTCAAATGACCGGAGTATTGCTGCCTATAGAGAGATTAATTGATGCTTGACACCCAAAATACAAGCTTTCAAAAGACCATACTTTGGGTACACCAAGCTTTTGTCATATAATAGCTGTTTTGTTGTACGTGACCCGTGGTACATCGATCACTCAAAGAAATATTTCTACTAGAAATTCTAGGAGATCCGATCAATGGCTTACTCACATCATCTCAGATGAGGAGGAAAAGCTAAATTGAGCGATCTAGACAAGTTGTGAATAACTAGAAACTTATTTACAAGTTTGAAAAATTTCCTTGTGTTTCGTTCTGTTTCGTTCATGTTGTCAGCACTGGCTGAAACGAGCAAAGCATTGCTTCCTCCTTATGTATAGCTCCGCTCGATTCAGCAAGTGCTGACAACATGAACGAAACACAAGGAAATGTTTTAACCTTGTGAATAAGATCCTAGTTATCATTAGCACTTGTCAAATCACTTTTTACAGGACTCAGCTTTAAAAGATGAGTTACTAAATGCTTTCCAGCCGTGATTTCTCTAATATATTCTGATACTACCTGTTAGAAATTGACGGGTCTCAAAATAAGATACTGTGAAATGTAACTGTATCATGGCTGCCAACCGCTTACGTTGTCAACCATTTTGGGTGTCAACCTTTTTGCGTGTCAACCATTTTGCGTGTCAACCATCGATAAATTAATTTATAGGCAGCAAAACTGCCGGCCATTCGAGAGAAATGTTGAAATGGTATGACTTTACCTACCCGGCATTTCTCCTATGGGTCACCTGAAATGTGTAACAAGTTTATGTTTAACAAGAACTTGACCTTTCAATTCATCGTTTTTCTGATTTCTGGGAAAATTTACTCATTCTTATATCAAAGCATTTCTTGGGTCCAAAATCTTTAATTCTTTGATGGCTCGAATTACCGGCAGTTTTGCTGCTTATACTCCTATAAATAAATTTATCGATGGTTGACAACCAAAATGGTTGACACCCAAAAAGGTTGACACCCAAAATGGTTGACACCCAAAATGGTTGACACCCAAAATGGTTGATACCCAAAATGGTTGACACCCAAAATGGTTGACACCCAAAATGGTTGATGACACCCAGCTGTGATCTCTCTTATATATTTGGATACTGCCTGACGGGTCATATGATACTCTGAAAAGTTGATGTATTATGGCTGTCAACCATTTTGATCTCATAAACCATTTTGGGTGTCATCAATCATTTTGAGTGTCATCAACCATTTTGGGTGTCATCAACCATTTTGAGTGTAATCAACCATTTTTGGTGTCATCAACCATTTTGGGTGTCATCAACCATTTTGAGTGTAATCAACCATTTTTGGTGTCATCAACCATTTTGGGTGTCAACCATTTTGGGTGTCAACCATTTTGGGTGTCAACCATTTTGGGTGTCAACCATTTTGGGTGTCAACCATTTTGGGTGTCAACCATTTTGGGTGTCAACCTTTTTGGGTGTCAACCATTTTGGTTGTCAACCATCGATAAATTTATTTATAAGAGTATAAGCAGCAAAACTGCCGGTAATTCGAGCCATCAACGAATTTAAGATTTTGGACCCACGGAATGCTTTGATATAAGAATGAGTAAATTTTCCCAGAAATCAGAAAAACGATGAATTGAAAGGTCAAGTTCTTTAAACATAAACTTGTTACACATTTCAGGTGACCCATAGGAAATGCCGGGTAGGTAAAGTCATACCATTTCAACATTTCTCTCGAATGGCCGGCAGTTTTGCTGCCTATAAATTAATTTATCGATGGTTGACACGCAAAATGGTTGACACGCAAAAAGGTTGACACCCAAAATGGTTGACAACGTAAGCGGTTGGCAGCCATGATACAGTTACATTTCAGTTATTTGAGACCCGATTTTCTAACAGGTATCTTATTTTGAGAAATCACGGCAAAAGCGTTCTAACATCTTAAAGCTGAGTCAGAAAAGTATTTGACAAGAGCTAATGATAACTAGGATCTTATTCACAAAGCTGGAAAGCCTTTGTTTCGTTCATGTCATCTTTTAAAGCGGAGCTATACATAAGGAGGAAACAATGATTTCGTTTCAAGTGCTAACATGATAAAACAGAACGAAACAGAATGTTTCAAACTTGTAAATAAGTTTCAGTTATTCACAACTTGTGTTTCGCTTAGCTTTTCCCTCCTCATCTGAGATGATGTGAATCATTGATCGGAGCTATACATAGGAGTAGAAAATTTCTTTTGAGTTTCATGTACCAAAGGTCACAACAAACAGCTATTAAAATAAAAGCGAAACACAAAAAATGGTTCAAACTTGTATTTTGGGTGAATTGTCAAGTTTCAATTAATCTCTCTAGGCAGGCAATTTAGCTTTCCTCCTCATTTGAGATGATGTGTTGACAATATTAAAGCATAAAATCATTGATTTTCAGCGTAATTCACCTTCTATCCAACAAAACAGCTATTATATGACAAAAGCCTCGTACCCAAAGTATGGTCTCTTGAAAGCTGAACGTACCGTTATCAAGATCCCAGTTATCCTCTATAGGCAGATCACTGCTTTTACTCATTTGATCGGAGAGACCATAGCCTGTGTTTCTACTCTGGTCTCCCTTTTTTCTGAATACAAGATTACTACTGAAAAAATTATCAGATCCCAGTTTCCCATGTTCTATGCTAAAAAAATCACTGCTTTTATGCTTTTACAAATATGCCTGTTCCCTATGAAACAAGTCTTCTGTTACTACCTGAAAAAATGATTATGTTAGAAATATTTCTTTAATGCTAACATGCTAAAAGAGTCATCTAAAACTTATGAAAAAAGTCTTCAGGACAGTATCTAGTGCAGCAACTGTACATTCTAAAACTTACAAAAACACAGTATTCATACAAAACAAAGTTGTAACCAATTGTACACCATTACAAAAAATGAAACAAGTGAGGTAGTGAGTAATGAAGGATGCGATGTGAGATGGTTTCCATGCGTTTCAGCCGTTTGGATGCGCGCGACGCTCAAACTAAGTCATGTGATTACTAACTACCTCACGTTTTCCGGGAACTGTTCTTTTTACACATACGTGTGGTTTATTTTTATAGGTCCATCTGACCTACTGGGAGTATTAAGATGATCGTTTCACCATCAGAATCCTTCAACTGTGCTCTATTGAATGGTCACGGCCCAATTAAACGAATCTCAAAATTGAGCAGTGAAATTGGGCCGTTTTGTCGCCAAATTGGCGTTCTTTCGTAAACTGCGCACACGGTACTAGCACAATTGACTACCTCACGCGTATGGGGTGATAAAGTGAAATCACTCATGCAATCATTTCATTTCTATCGATAAGATTATGGAGATCGAAGGAGGTTTGACAGGAAAGTACAACTTCAACGAGGTACATTTTCACGTACCTTTCTTTGAGTCGAAAGTGCTGAAGGTTATACGATGTTGTATGGAAACTTTATCCTTGACAAGGTCTGATATGGATCTCGATGCCATCGGTCTGAGAGATACAGAACATTACTACTTGATATCAAAGAGTTGTACTAATCCCAATATGATTAGAGTGCTGCAGCTTGAAGGATGAAAAGCAACGAAAGAAAGACGGAAATATTCAAGTCAAGGAAAGTATACATCTCAAAGTCTTAAAAGGGATGGCATAAAGTCGTAACAAACCCGGATTCGTTGGTATCAGAAGAGAACTTCCTATTATCTGCCCCGGGTGACCTCGCACAGTCACTCTGGGAGGGGAGGTGCTTCATCCTGCTGATATCCTGAACAGAGGTTAATTGAGTTGATATCCTGAACAGAGGTTAATTGAGTTGAGATCCTGCACAGAGGTTGATTAGGCAGACAATTGAATCATATCTTCAAAAATTCAGTAGCTCATCAAAATATGAGAAATCTGTCACCACTTATCTGCTACAAAGATAACTTGACATGACATACCAGAACCATAACCCCTCAGGATTGTGAAGGGTCATGTTCTGTGGTATATCTCCAGACTTTACCTGAACGGAGGATGCCCTTCTGTTTTCCTTGTAGGGGGAGGAAGGGCACTCCAAACTTGAAGAGGGGGAGGAGGAGGGAGGGGGTTTCAGGTAGTACCACGTGCTCTGACCAGACAGGACACGCTTGTCACTCAGATCTATCTCAACCTGGAAAATAAAGGTTATTTGCTCCTTGAAAATATTAGCTGGTAAATGGGGAGATTTCATATATTTGTGTGAAAAAGTGGCTCTAAAAGTGGTGATGGTTGGAACTAGAATATTAGAAGCGGCACAAAGCATGGCCAAAACTTTTATTTGAAATGCAGTAAAAATGGCACTCAACATACCTGACCGAGTGGCTGGTCTTTCTGAAGCCAATGGTAGGTGAGAAGTGTTACTTCCAACTTTTTCTCCGGTAACTGAAGAGGGATGAAATCAAAATACTAAGATAATAGCAGTAGACTTCCGAAGTCCAACTGAACCATCAGAATTCAGAGTAGGTATCTATGAGTCTTGAGGATTGAGTTGCCTCTAAACTGAGAATCTTGTTTGATGTCATAGTTAGATGCTATTTGGTTGGCAATACTTCAAAAATAACTCATAAGTTTCAAAAAGTTGAAGATACTCGGGCGTTTAGTGACTTTAATCTACTCATCTGGCTCTAAAATATTAGCATTTCTAATCTCTTTCCTCACCTCAGCTGCCGTGACGTGCTGAAACTCAAAGTGCTGGTTCCAGTATGGGAAGTAAGTCTTAGATGCCGTCTTAGACCGTCTTTGCACTCGGTACTGAAATAATAGCTCAGGTGAAAATTATCATAACCCAAACCGACAGGAAATCCCAACCAAAATTAACATTGTTAATTGCAATCGAGTTATTGCTGGTTCGAATCCGAGAATTTAAGAATTCAAATCTTCTGGATTTCTCAAGCAATTTTGCAATAAAACAGGTTTGAAATGGTATCAAACTCACCTCGTGTCAGGGAGGAGGTAGACCTTACAGAACATGTCGAGTCCCTCATTCTTATCCCTAAATGGGATGTTGGCAGCTTGGATCAGGTGCACGGACAGCCTGTTATCCATTGCCACGTACATCACCTTCAGTTCCACCTGTGTTTAGTTCCAATGCAGAATAGAGCCTTTTAAACTAACCCCAAAAGATGCCGATTACCCAACTTATTTCACAAAATGGGTGAAATCTTCTGATCCCCAATCCTACCTTGATCTTGGTAGACATTTCCTCTTCCTGTTGACTGTTCTGTTCCTCCATGCTCCCACTCGTACCGCTTGCATCCTCCCTGGTAGGGGTATGGGCATCAACGATAAGAAATAGTATGTCATTACACCGCGCAACTCAATCAATCACACTAAAATTTTTCAAGCTAAACCTCTCACAGTCTCACATAACTATTTCGAGAATAGACAATCGAAATCATCAAGGGTTTTTCTCAAATAATTACGGATCGGAGAGCCGAGGGATGTTATGCCTTGCAGAGTGAAACATTGGATTATTCTCACCTCAGTTCAGAAAGTCGTGACATCATGCCCCGCCGGGTGAGAGTCAGCCACTTCTGAGTGGTTCCCCGGAGTATGCTCTCCACACTTCCTGACCTGCTGGAGCTGGCTGAGGTACGGGGCTTGTACCGTCTGTAACTGCCTCTGAGAAGGAAGAAGGGGTGAGATGGAATGTTCGGAAGTAAGTTTATAAGAGGGGAAAGTTGATAATCCGCGAGGAAATGAATCATGTTGGCAATATCGTCCACCAAGACAGCACAATTTTATAATGTTACACAATATAAATTTCTCTTCAACAATCATAGATTTCCTTCATCACAATTCATTTCATTTTTACAGATTTCAAAGATTTGAAAAATCAACGAAACCTGAGGAAGTTGGACACCACGAGATCCACGCTATTACAATCATCCAAACAATCCTGACACTCCTCGTAGGTTAGACCAATGAGGATCTTATCGTTCCATCGGAGAACCAGATCACCTGACAGAGATCGGATTGCGTTGTTTCAGATTTCAATATTTTGGGTGATTGAATCAAATGAAATAATGGGGTGAAATAACAGAGAATTCACTAATTTGTACCCATAGATTCTATCATTTTATCGTGAACCATTCTGAATTAACCGCAGTCCAGACTCCAGGACCATATACCTTACCCTCGTGAATGTCAGGTGAGTAGCTAGCCGGACTTCCAGGGACAATAGACGCCACGAAGGCGCAGAGGAGCCCTCCAGACGTCTTCTTCCCTCCCACAATCCGAACACCGAACTGCCCACCTGCAAAAGGCAACGATTTTTTTCAGAGTTTCAGCTTTAGGAATAATATTATTAATATGGGAACCGGTAAGTCAAGTGGCAGATATTTGACGATGCGTCAAAATTTCGCTTATCTTTTTTGAAAGAAACCCCAAATTATCGCGAACTGGACATCTCGAATGAATGGATAAGATAAATAAGCTTGTAATTCACACCTTGATCCTGTCTGTGGGGTTTGAAGTCAGGAGATATGGTGAGGTTAGCACTTCGTTCCACGATGTTACGGGAGCACTCTATTTCGTGCGTAGACTTGCCTTCTTTCAATGCCTGCGCAGGAGATAGGGTGAAGTTTGAAAAACAATAAAAATCTAAAGCACATTTCAAATTTCCATGTTGACAAACCAGGAAAATGTGATGATAAAAACCTAGGGGCTGTAAAACGACAAAACGAAATGCAATACCCTTATTGGGGGGAAGCTTGGAGAAGTAAATGCTGGATGTGTGGCCATAGAGTATTAGATATGCTGGCAAGGCAAGAAGAGTACAAACCATTCAAACATTCGGGTTCTAATAAATTGATGGGTATCGACGATCAATTTGTAGGCTTAATTATAGGTCAACGACCAACCATTTAGCTATTTAGGGTGCGTTCAGGGGGTGTTTAAGGTGAGCATCAGGCGACTGAATGCCTTATTATTGAACTACTTATTAGGAGATGGTAATCAACCAATTCAAACATAATCTTAACCTATTCAACCTTAATTATGTGAAATTTGCGTAATTGTAAAACATTTAACTATCTAAGTCATTAGGTCACCTGTAGAACATTGAAAACTTCCACGTCAGTTTCTTCCACTTTTTTCGGCGATTCTGAAACGTTTTCCGTTTACTACAAAAGCTGTTTGGGTGTTTAGCTAATCAGGAATTTGGGGAATGTAAATTGGTGGTCGACTCTGCAAATTGCCGCTTAAAAATGTCAATGCGCGGCGCGCGCGGCACAAAATAACAAAGACGATACATTTCTTAGATCGTTAGTTTATCCCCGCGCCTTCCGTAGTATACAACAGTTTTTATAATTTCATCTCCAGAAGAAAGTCAGGATCAATGGCCGCTGGACATTTGAAGCAGCTGCTGTAAGGGAATGCTCGGTATAATTATATCTGTTGAGCACCACACAACTCTATATATATAATATATTGACACACAGTACAACTGTTAGAGGGGTATGATATGTATGTTTCGTTACTTATACTGAATAGGGCAGCACTCCATTACACCACTGTGCTAACTCACACAAACTCGCTTATATTGTCTGCTGCTACAAACCAAATATAGACCGTTTATCAGCATTAACTCGCTACTTTGATTTGTGACAATGACGTCATCTTAACCGCATGTTTTAATAGTTTGATAAGTTAATATAATGGTTCAATGAAGGATAGGGGCTATAAGAGTTTGTTAAGGGGTTACAGATATGGTAGCGACAATTTGACAATGGGACCTGTTTTCTAAAGAGGTTAAAAGAGTCTCTGTTACTCTAATTTCTGTGGTTAGATACGTAGAAGAATGGACTAATAGCTTATTGATGGAATGACAAAGCTCCAAAAGACCAAGGGGCTCTGAGAGTATGAGCAATAGTTTATTATTAGAGTCAAGATGTAGCTTACGGAAGTTTCGTGATCAAAAAGTGTACAAATCTTCATGTGATAAATGGTTCTGTTAATAAGAAGCTGTTCAATCAGCCAAAATTGGTTTCATACGATCTATCACTCGTATGTCTGATATTTTTGGCCTTTTAAAGTTTTAAGATTTACGAACGTAAAATCTGACAATAGGAAGGCCCACAATAATCTATTTGAAATATTGAAAGAAATTCATGCGAGTATGAGTGGCAGTCTGAAAAAACGCCGACCTAGCTTAGGCGGACCTATGGCTGACTCTTATAGTGGACTTGAAGCGGACCTATGGCTGACTCTTTAAAACGGACTTAAGGCGTACCTAAAGTTGAGTGAAGGTCAGCTTAAGCTTAGTCTGAAGTCGGCGTTATTTCTATAAATCTGACTGTTGGTAAATTGAATTAGTCGCTTGTTCTACAGTCTGAAACCGTGCTCTTTTTGTCTTTTAATATATTTCTATTGCTTTCAATAAAGAGTTCAAGATAAGTCAGTCAGAGACAAAAGAAAAAAAGAAAATGTATGTATGTGGGCATATTGTGTATCGATTCTTCTGAATGCAGTGTGTCGTTATAAGAGTGTTTTGACACCGACTCCTCGAACAGCAAAGAGAGTAGATGTTTACGTCATCAACTCACCATTCTAACCCATCATAACTACGTCACCCACATCACTCTTAGATTATATAAGCGTGTATATAAGTTCAAACTCTTTATAAGCTGAAGGTGTTACCAGAAGCGAGCTCTTTCAAACTCCAACATATATACGCAATTAACAGTCCTTACGTAGTTAAGCCTTATTTGGTGTCTTAATTAGGCGCTATATATATTTCGGACCCTTTTAATTCTAACGCATGGGAAATAGGCGGACACTAACCCATATAATATGTCTGCACATGCATCTATCGATGAAGGGATGATAAAGAGGCCCATTTTCCCGTGCGCGCAATTTACTTTTCATGGAATTTCTGTCAAAAGTTCTGTAAGTTTACGGGTTTTAACGATCCATGGTTCGTTAAGGATCATGATAAATACCTCTCCACCGCCTCCTATTCCAGCGCGGCATGGCGACGTGAATGTCACAGGAGGTTGCAGTATTATGTATCTCAATGTTTTGCATCTGTCGCGCTATGTACACACACAGTGTAGGTATTCCACACAAAGGAGAGGGTGAATCTGTTACGCCACTGAGTCCTGCTACATTCATACTATTTATACCGGGGCAAGATAGATATATATGGGTGGTGACGTCATTATCATAGCCCAAAGCAGCGTGTTATCGACGTTAAACGGCCTGATTTTTAGTACAGGAGATATGAGTCCGTCATCTCATGAACTGTGCCTGAAAGTCGGTGTGGGTTATGCCTGTTATAGCGAGGTAGCTTGGAGTGACACGAGGAGCAAGAATTCGGAGAATTAGAGAATTAGCCATTTCAGGGGTTCATTAAGGATAACACACTGCTGTACTGAACAATTCAACGCAAAAATTCAATGAATGTGGACTGCTATAGAACAGCTTCTCCTCTGACATCTTCTGACAAACATCCTTCGAAAGGTCCGGTTTGCACTCCACCGAATGGAACTGATGGAAAAAATCTTTATTATTGTGCTCCAGAAGAATGTCGATACACTCCTCCTCCACAGTGTTCCGATACGCGCAATGAGTGCCAACTCAAGCCCTTGTAAGGTATAGGCGCATCCTGGCAGATAACCTCGCTACACAAGACCTCCTCTGTGTTGTACACTTGAGTTTCTGCGACCAGGCCACAGGACTGGTAGTTCAGGTGGTCCCCAGGACGCCCTGCATACTGCGTATTATACTGCCTTCTCATGTTGTAGTTAGTGTGTTCAGTCACATAGTAGTGATCTGAGCTGGCACATCTGCTGACGGTGAAACCTACTAGGTCAGTCAATATGTTCTGACACTTCCATTTAAAAATCCGTTTCGTGGTCCAATCCTACATTCACCTGGGGACAAATTACTGCAAAATGCAAATTGGAAACAACAGGTGGGAATCAAAGATAACTGTGGTCATTCCCATGAGCTGACTGACTGCAGAAAATTTGTCATAGCAAGTGATTTGTTTGTGGAGATACCTGGTTTGGGTCGGCACACCACTCCCAAAGCAATGTTCAACAGTTCCTTTTTCATAAGAGTATCTCTCTGTTTGGAATGTAGAATTACAGCAATCTTCAAAACCTTCAATGATTGAGTAACTACAGTCTTTAGTAATGTTTGCCTTCTCAGGACATGTCATTTTATGTTGGGTCCATCAAAAACTGTTTTCTGAAGGATAGGGTGATGATTTAATTCAATTCCATGACATTTAATACCAATCATAATTATAAGGGGTTTATCCCTGATATTTTTTGAAAACACGATTTTGGGATATAGCATGAGTTGGCCAGGATGGCTAAGACTTAACCAAAATGTCGAGTTTTGAGTCCATGGGTCCATAATGCCCATGTGGGCTTTGCTGTGGAGTAAAGATGGGGTCCAAAAATCGAGGAAGGAGATAGAGCTTAGATTAAAGATCTTGATTGCATTCGATTTGTCTCGACTAGCAGATTATTTTTGTGTATTTGTTTGTCAACATCAGATGAAAAGTGGCCACGTTAAGGCCTTGCGAATTTAACACACCAAAGTGTTAGTGGGTCTGATTTGGACCTTAAGAGCTTAAGGTGGTCAAATTGGTCACATTTTTCGAGATTCAACTTGTTTTACAAATTATCTGAGTCAATATCGATTGGTAAACTGATTTTGTAGGTGGTGGATTCAATTTGGCCAATAATTTTTTGGCCTGAAAAAAATTAGACCTTCATATGAAATATTAGGGGGGGTAGGCAAACTTTGGCAAACTTTGGCAACCTTTCCACTTTTTGAGTTGCCAAAAAGTGTTTGCCAAAGTTTGCCATAGTTTGCCAAAGTTTGCCAAAATTTGCCAAAGTTTCAAAAATACCCCCAAAATTTTGTAATTTGATTTCTTGTCCATAGTGTATGCTGACGTGTCCACACTGGTTTTCAAAGAACTGAATCGATATCCAATGCTTAATTTTCATTCAGACCTTCCCTTCAGGCTTTACGCCTGCACCTTCCTCTTCAAGCACCATACTTTTTACAAAAAAGGTATCCTAAGGCTGAAGGACCAGGGTTAGAAATTTCGAGAACTCTTTTCGTTGAGAAAAGATGTTTATAATTCCCAGGCACAATACATGTATCTGCTATCTACTTATCTTTAACCAGTTCATCAGATAACCTGTCTTCGTCAAAATGGTGCCACAGAAACATGACCAAAATTAGCCTGCATTGAGTATTCATGGGGCCGAGGCTGAGTGTAGAGGTGTAGGGTAATTTCAAAATTTGCCTCTATTGAGGCTAATTATTTTCACTGCTTCCATTAGCCTCTACTCAGCCTCTATGGAGGCTAAAATTTTGATTTAGCCTCCACTGAAGAATAAACCTCCATTAGCCTCCACGGAAACTGAAATATAAAAATTTTCAGATAGCTTCAAACTATCCTCCACTGGGCACCCTCAGCCGCCATGGCACCACGCAGCCACCACTAGGCACCACTCAGCCGCCACTAGCACCTCTCAGCTGCCTGGAAAATTAGGCACCCATCAGCCACTGGGGCACCTCTCAGCCGCCACTAGGCACCATGCAGCCTCCACTAGGCTCCCACCTCAGACGTCACTAGGCCTCCACTCAGCCACTAGGCACCACGCAGCCTCCAATAGGCTCCAATCAGCCTCACTAGGGCTCCCTCAGCCTCCACTAGGCTCACCCAGCTTCCACTAGGCTCCACTCAGCCTCCACTAGGCTCCACATCATCCACTAGGCTCCACACGGCCTCCATTAGGCTCTACACAACCTCCACTAGGCTTCACTCAGCCTCTACTAGGCTCCACTCAGCCTCCACTAGGCTCCACTCAGCCTCCACTAGGCACCTCTCAGCCGCCACTAGGCACCACGCAGCCTCCACTAGGCTCCACTCAGACGTCACTAGGCTCCACTCAGCTTTCACTAGGCACCACGCAGCCTCCAATAGGCTCCAATCAGCCTCCACTAGGCTCCACTCAGCCTCCACTAGGCTCCACTCAGCTTCCACTAGGCTCCACTCAGCCTCCACTAGGCTCCACATCATCCACTAGGCTACGGCCTCCCTCTACACAGCCTCCACTAGGGCTTCTCAGCCTCTACTAGGCTCCACTCAGCCTCTACTAGGCTCCACTCAGCCTCCACTAGGCACCTCTCAGCCGCCACTAGGCACCACGCAGCCTCCACTAGGCTCCACTCAGACGTCACTAGGCTCCACTCAGCTTTCACTAGGTTCCACACAGCCTCCACTAGGCTCCACACAGCCTCCACTAGGCTCCACTCAGACGTCACTAGGCTCCTCAAGCCTAGGTTCCACAGCCTCCACTAGGCTCCACTCAGCCTCCACTAGGCACCACGCAGCCTCCACTAGGCTCCACTCAGACGTCACAAAGCTTTCACTAGGTTCCACACAGCCTCCACTAGGCTCCACACAGCCTCCACTAGGCTCCACTCAGACGTCACTAGGCTCCACTCAGCTTTCACTAGGTTCCACACAGCCTCCACTAGGCTCCACTCAGCCTCCACTAGGCTCCACTCAGCCTCAACTAGGCTTCACTCAGCCTCTACTAGGCTCCATTCAACTCAACCTCCACACAGCCTCCACTACTATAAGTGAAGGCTGAGTGGGTGGAGAGCTTCAGTTTCAATGGAAGCTATGTGGGCCTAGTTGGTCAGTGGAGGCTGAGTGAGCCTAGTGACCACTAGTCTTCACAAAGCTTCAATAGGCTTCACAAAGCCTCTACTTGGCTCTACACAACCTCCACTAGGGCTCCAGTCAGGCTCCACTCAGCCTCCACCAGGCTCCACTCAGCTCAATCAGACTACTAGGCTCCCTCTCAACTCAACCTCCACAGAGCCCACTACTAGTAGGCTGAGGTGGAGCCTATAACTATAGAGTGGTCGGAGGCTGAATGGACTATGGGGGCTAATCCAAGCTCCAAGGCAAACCAGACAGCCTCTATTAGATACTACAGCCTCAACTCAACTCAGGCTCCGAGCAGCCTCCACTACTAGTGAAAGCTGAGTGCAGTCTAGTGTAGAATGAGTGAAGCCTAGTGGAGGATGTCTTGAGGCTGAGTTGAGCCTAGTGGACCACTAGGCTCGACACAGGTTCTACTAGAGTCTACAAAGCCTCCACTAGGCTCCAATCACCCTCCACTAGGCTCCGCTCAGCCTTCACTAGGCTCAGCTCAGCCTTCACTAGGCTCGACACAGCTTCTACTAGGCTCTACAAAGCCCCCCACTGGGATCCACTCAGCCTTCACTAGGCTCCTCAGAGCCTCCACTAGGCTCCACTATGCTACACGCAGCCTCCACTTGGCTCCACTCAACCTTCACTAGGCAATAAGAATTCTCAACATGTCGGGTTATGTTGCAGGAATCCATGGAAACTGGCCAATGGTCACGGTGGAGTCTTACTATTGATTTTATGCTGCAGAATCAGACTTATGTAGCGAGGATGCTTCGGTTTTAGGGCTTCATAGAACAGTTTGATCGGATTACTTACGACAGCGCATCCAGGGTCTTACTCCCCATACCGCGTGGGGTATGTTTCGCGGCAATGAGGAGAAAGACCAAAGAGGACTGGATAAGCTCCTACAAAGCTGATCCTCCCAGAATGTTCAATATGATGTGGAGGGACAAATTTGCAAAGGAGCTATCCAGTATGGGTAGGAAGGATCTGAGAGTGGCTACTCAACTCTGACAGGCCACATAGTCCTAAACTACCACCTCACGAAACTGAATCCGCTGTCCCTGCAACCTGTCCTCTCTGCGAAAGCGAAGATGAAACGGTATCGCACTTCCTGGGAAATGCCCCTCCCTAGGCAGTATTAGGGCCGAGTACTTCGACACCCTACTACTGTGCAGGTACCGACATCGTGGACAGGGTTCAAACTCAGGATCGTCAGCTACGCCCACAGGACTGGTCGCCTGGTACCTAAGAGTATGCGAAGATTACCCGCTACTTGAGGCTCTGTCCTCACCGGACTGAGCCTGCAGTCACAGGGATACACTCAAGCCGTCCCAGAGGATGTCACGGAGGTATCCCTCGCTCCCGGCCACAGAAGGAGGGCTCGACCCCGCTGCTGGGTCGGGGAACGCCGTCCTGTTCGACAGGATGGCAACGGGGAGGACGGGACTCCCGTCCCATCCGGGCGCATGGGAGCTCGGAAGCGCTTGTCTCGACCAGTTGCTTCCTCTCCTGGGCGCCGCCTGGGCCCTCGCTGGCCCATCCCCCTTCTAGTAGTAGTAGATCGGATTACTTAGTACTTGAATGCATAAAACTTAAAGTAAGGGGTAATGAAATATCTTATTTGTTACTGTAGCCTTCTACTCTGTTCAATGTGGATGTAGTCTCTACACAGCTTCTGGATAACGTCAAAAATGTGAAACAGACCTTGGGAATCGATTCAGCATCTTTAAAAAGCATATTATGGGTACCTAAAGTGTTGCCAAAGTGGCTTAAAAGGTGTTTATTTTTGTGAACTTTGGCAAACTTTGGCAAATGCTTCCACTTTTTTTGGAGTTTGCCAAAAAAAGTGTTTGCCAAAGTTTGCCATAGTTTGCCAAAGTTTGCCTTACCCCCTCCCCAATATTAGAACACGATAATTACTTAGGGATTTAGAAAATCAAATTTGAATTGTCAAACTGCTGAAGCACTCACCACTACATCTACCATGAGGACATCTAATGCTTTTGCCTGGACAGCACGTGCTGTTAAATTCAAGAATGCCCGGTTTGCATTTCCTTCCTGACAGAATGTTCCAATTTGCCCTGTCTGTGTCGCAACAGTGACGCCCTCTGCTGTATGGGAACTTGTGGCTCTTCGGACACAAATCTGCAGAGCAAACTGTCTCTTATCACCAGAGAAAAGATATGACCCTAACCAGCTGCTGTATATTTTATTTACATTAATCACTGCCAGGCTGTGCTCCATTTGTAAACCGCTAAACCATGATTGAGCAAGCTCTAAGTAGCAATTATTATTATTATGATGTTATTCAGGTAGTCAGGTAATGTGTTGCATTTCAAACCTGGACGGTCTCTCATAGCATCGTATGCCTCATCAGCAGGAACTGCCACTTCGAAGAAGACAACTGACTGCTCCAGTCCCAGGTCCTGACAGATGGCATCTCCAATGGCATGGGATAGATATGGCATCGGACACACCCGATATAGAATTCCCTGAGAGAATCTTCTTTAGGCACTCACAAAATCATTATCAGTGGCATATAGTTTGCCTCCGCACTCAGTGCACTGTTATTAGTGAGGTGTTTTGCAGCGCTCAGTGCGTTTGCTGCGTGTCGTGAAAACGTGTTCTGAAATTTCCACATGACCGCTATTTGTACGTACGTGATACCAATTCAACAGCATGTTCATGCATTGTACCACGTAACTTGGAATTATACTCGGATGATTCTTGTGGCACCCGAGTTATATTCAGCGTTTCATAAATTGGCGGATTGCTCGGATTATTGGCAGCCTATCACGTGTGATTTCCTTCGTATGCGATACCAAATGGACCAATCAGATGGATGTAGCTAACATGACCAACGTCAGATAAAACCATCTGATTGGTCCATTGGTGTCACACGCCGATGACTTTAATGCGATCATGTTCTAAGCTGTATGCCTGTTCCAGGCACGCGGAGTATTGTTCCAACCTTTTAATGTGGCAAGATCACCATCAAAACACTAGTAGGCTTAGTTGAGTGCGAGTAATTTACTGATAAGAGAGCTGCTTATTTTAACACGCACAAGATAACTGATAAATAGCAATGAGAAAACTGATAAATAGCAATGAGAAAACTGATAAATAGCAAGCAGAGTATAGTTCCCACCTTTTTATGTGGCAAGGCCGCCATCAGAACGCCAGCAGTAGCTGGCTTCCTGTCCGCAGTGTAGTTATCTCTAGAAGTGTCCAGCAGGGTAAAGCGAACTTCCTCCGGCTTTATTTGCAGGTTATCTGCAAGATACGACTTTTTAAAGTTCCATCACGTTATTTAGAGTACTAGTAGCAAGTGATCACTAGCATGATGCGTTATTTAGAGTACTAGCAAGTGATCACTAGCATGATGCGTATTAATATTCAAAGTAATATAACTAAATGATCAAAGTACATAAGCAGGTGACATAGGTAAGCAAGGGATCTGGCGTGATGCGTCTTACTAATTTATTAAAGTACTAACAGGAAGGCAGGACGCCCAGGTTAATATTATAACAATATACCATCATTTCTATGTGGATTGCGCACACACAAGAATCTGCTGCGCATGTAAACTTTGCACCAACAAGCCTCTCAATGCTGCCCTACTGTTAGTAGGGCTTCTGCCTCAAACCGTTCCAACCTATCGCTGCCCTACTGTTAGAAGGGCTTCTGCCTCAAACCATTCCAACCTATCGCTGCCCTACTGTTAGTAGGGCTTCTGCCTCAAACCGTTCCAACCTATCGCTGCCCTACTGTTAGTAGGGCTTCTGCCTCAAACCGTTCCAACCTATCGCTGCCCTACTGTTAGTACGGCTTCTGCCTCAAACCGTTCCAACCTAAGAAGAAGCTGCACTATTGTTGCACACTTCAAGAGGCTTTAAAGATAAACAGCTGGAATAATGCAAGCATTTACTTTCGGAGTTGAGTTATGGTGGAAGATAATGAATTTAAGCCGACTGAAAACTTGAAGAGGGTTAGCAGGTTTACCTAATAGCAATGAAGCTTGAGAAGAGGAAAGCAGAACAGCCATCAGTACAGACCAATAGTAAAGATTAGCCCTGGAACCAGTGAAGTTTACTGCTTCACTGAAGACTGTCATTTCTAGCTATACGATAAAGTGATAATTGAATTGTTGAATTGTTTTGGTAATTGCATGGATATCCAGCCCCAACCATTTAATGGAACCATTTTGACCTGCTGGCTCTTATCTTGGATTCTTACAAGTTTGTTGTAAAATATGTTTTGGATTCACTTGAAAATCAAACTTTCAAATTCTAAATTGCATCAACAACGCAAGCAAAACATGAGAGTTATCAATTTTGTCTTAAATAAATGTCAAGGGGCAGAATTTTGACCATTTGGTTGATTATTTTGATAGACATTTAGATTAAAAGCTCTCGAAAAATGAAAATCATGCGATTATCTTCGTCAAAGATATGTTTTTATAGTCACCCACTCTCATATTTTTAAATTGAAGAGACACCCTTGCAATTATAACAAGTGCTGAAATACTTTTGTTATGGGTTTAACAAAAAAACTAATTTAGTCCTACCGAATCGTTGGAAATATAATCTGTAATTTGTTCAGTAAAAAGCAAAATGTTATTGTTGCAAAATAATAAGGGCTCAAATCAATTTGCCCTATTGTCGTTTCTGACGCGACCCTTTGTTAACTTCGCGAAACATTTCTTAATGGTATTTACGTATTTGCAGTATTTTCTGCGAATACCAGGATAACCGAATATTACATCATTTCAAAACTGGATCGCCCAACCTGATATTCTTTATACGCTAAATAATACCAGCAGCACTGGGGAGATTACTGATGAAAACACCTTAGCAGCACATGTCATGGAGCACAATATACAGACCAAGGCCGGGTTCAACAGAATTTATAAGTTTTTTTTATTATTATAAGACATGTAGAGCAGGAGAACATTACCAAATCTGAACAATTTTTCATTAACAAATTCAATACTTTGAGACCATATGGCTTAAATGTGTCCAACCCAATAGGTTTAACTAATTGCTTTGAATTTTGATAGTCGTTGTATTTTCATTTTCAGCACATTTTTTTCATTTTGATAACCCCCTTTTTTATTATATTATATTGTATAGCCGCAATGTCTTTTCATTTATTTCAATTTGAATTAACTTATTAATCGACTTTACAGTATAATATGTTTTCTGATAACATACTAACGTTTGACATTTCGATTACGATAGGTAATGGGGGCCTCAAATATGATTGTAGCACTGAAGATGTTCTGAAAGTACTTTGCTATTTTACAATCAGCTCGTGTCTCATTAAAGTGTTGTGAGGGATTTAGTCGCATGTTTTTGTTTGGTTTGGGAAAATAAAATCAAAAATCCCAAACCTTTTTGTTTTGGGAAAAATTTTTTTTAAAAATTTCGGGGTTTTTTTTGTTCAGTGTTCATTAACCCCTTCAAAAGATAAACTTTGTTTCCATTGAAATTTGGAAAAACCCCAAAATCAATGG
Source organism: Beroe forskalii (assembly GCA_011033025.1). Taxonomy (NCBI): domain Eukaryota; kingdom Metazoa; phylum Ctenophora; class Nuda; order Beroida; family Beroidae; genus Beroe; species Beroe forskalii. The sequence continues at coordinate 144,479 of WFMF01000305.1, read as the reverse complement.
AAATATCATCTTGTTCATTTTCAGTACATGCATGTCAATAATGAGACTTTAATAGAAATTTAGTATCTTTATAGTCCATATCTTAGTCATATTGGTTACCAATTTGGCTCAATCATCTCTCCCAAGGAAATGCATAACATGAAACATTGAAATTCATTTGATCAAGAGAAATAGCCAAATAGCATCATTATTTGAATAGTCCATTGATATTAGACCATGATGTAGTATTTCAAATGTTGTCATTTTTTGGAGTACCTACTAACTAAGAACCAATCTTGGGATGGGTAATAGTATCCTCGATACTATTGCATACGAACAAAGACAAAATGGCAATCTTTGGAGTACATACGACTTAGTGGACTATCTTTGAACAGAAATGAAGCTGAATCCAACTACATTGTTCAGCAGTAAAGAAAACTGCCAAACAACCAGATGCCTCACAGTAACTGTGGTTTCTAAATAAAAGTGATTCCAACAAGCCTGGACTGAAAAAAAGGATTTGACATGGAATCAAGCCAATCAAAGGTATCTCTGGTATGAATGCACATTGCACAAGGGTATCTCTGGTATGAATGTACATTGTTGCAACTGCTACAAAGTTGTTTTCCTATAGGTGTGTTGACAGTGCTCTTTCCTGGGGTACAGTCACCCCTCATTTGCTCATTTGGAATAACAATCATGTTGGGGACTCATTTGGAATAACATGGAAATATTGGACTGTCTAATAATAAATGGTATTATAAAGGATGGATCATTTTGATCTATCCCCATTACCTTAACAATAGTTCATCAATGGTCATATTGTATTGAAGATTATCATGGTGGGATGAGATAAAGCATCAAAACCATTTTAAAATCTATATAAACTGCCATTCAGATATTCAGATAAACTGGTTGAAGCAGCAAAGCTGAGATAAAGTTCAATCTAAGCTGATATGCTTGACCAATTTATGTATGCGCTTTGCTCAAAAATGGGCCTTTGCCAACGCTATGGGGATGAATTGAAGCTTGGAAGAGGTCGTAAATGTCTGATCATCCCATTTGCGGCACAACAGATGATGGAAGAACCCTGAAATGGGCTGATTTGTGATTTTACGTGAAAATTTGAATGATTGATACATATATGTCTAAATATAGCGCAAATTATCAAAAATCAGTTTTCGCTCATAACTTGTTTTGTGAGCATTTTAAGGCATATGTTTATTCACAAGTCTGCTATAAACATAAGCCATTGCACTTCTTTGAGCCCAAAACAGAAGTTGCTGACCTTCCTGGCCGGGTTATGAAAAAAATTGTAAATTTAAACCCTCGCGTCGCCTCAAATCAGTTTTTGGCCTATAACTCGTTTCTGAGCATTTTAGAGCATATGTTTATTAACAAGTCTAATATAAACATGGCCATTGTCAGTTTCTTTTAAAGCCCAAAACGAAAGTCTCTACGACCTTCCTGGGCAAGATACAGATTTTCGAAAAAAGGGCGTGTGGCCACGCCCAAAATAGATCTGACTAAAAAATAACTTCGCTAATTTTTTAGTTCTAGGTCTCATCTGCACGATCCAATCATAAAATGGCCGGGGGCACACTTTGCCGGTGAACGCCCCTGGGGGCCCAGTATATGACACTTGAGGATTTTGGGCGATATATGACTCCTTAAACCTATTATTATGGTCAGATAAGATATTTGAGAGTTTCTAGAGGCCAACACAAGCATTTCCAACCTCAGCCGCCCAAATCCCCATGTCTCATAAATGCGCAAAAACTGTAACAAAACTGTAACAAATGTGTGACAAGTCTCGTGCTATGAGACTTGGCAATTTGAAACGATGTCGACTCCCTAACCTGTTATTATGGTCAGATAACATATTTGGGAGTTTCTAGAGGCCAACACAAGCATTTGCAACCCTCGGCCACGCCCAAATCCCAAGTCTCATAAATGCGCGAAAGTGTCACCAAATCTGTAACAAGCTATGAGACTTGGGATTTCAAAAAAATACCACCCAAAACACGATATTCATATGGTGGGATAACATACTTAGAGTTTCAGAGTGCCAATGGTACCATTCCCATCCCTTAGCCGCCCAAATCCCACGTCTCATAAATGCGCGAAAACTGTAACAAAACTGTAACAAATGTGTGAAAAGTCTCTGTGCTATGAGACTTGAGGTTAATGAACGATATGCGACTCCTAACCTATTATTATAGTCAGATAACATATTTGAGAGTTTCTAGAGGCCAACACAAGCATTTCCAACCCTCGGCCACAGCCAAGTCTCATAAATGCGCGAAAAGTGTCACAAATCTGTAACAAGCTATGAGACATGCCCAGGCGTGGCCAAAGGGATGGTCCCATTGTGCCTCTGAAACTCTAAAAGTATATTTATACAACCATGATATCGTTTTGGGTGGTATTTCTTATGAAATCAAGTCTCATTGCTTGTTACAGATTTGTGACACTTTGCGCATTTATGACTTGGGATATGGGCATGGCCGAGGTTGGAAACACTGTGTTGGCCCTCTAGAAGCTATGATATCTGACCATAATAGGTTGAGAGGTCTTATCGCCTCAAATCCCCAAGTCTCATAGCACGAGGACTTGTCACATTCTGTTACAGTTTTGTTTAACCATTTCGCGCATTTGAGACTTGGGATTTGGGCGTGGCCAAGGGATGTGGTGGTCCCATTGGCACTCTGATACTCCTAAAGTATCTTATCCCACCATAATATCGTGTTTTGGGCGGTATTTCCTTGAAATCCCAAGTCTCATAACTTGTTACAGATTTGTGACACTTTTCGCGCATTTATGAGACTTGGGATTTGGGCGTGGCCGAGGTTGGGAATGCTTGTGTTGGCCCTCTAAAACTCTCAAATATGATATCTGACCATAATAATGGGGTTAGGGAGTCATATCGCCTCAAATCCCCCAAGTCTCCTGCTTTGAGACTTGTCACACATTGTTACAGTTTTGTTACAGTTTTCACGCATTTATGAGACTTGGGATTTGGGCGTGGCCGAGGGATGGGAGTGGACCCATTGGCACTCTGAAACCCTAAAGTATGTTATCACACCATAATATTGTGTTTTGGGGTGGTATTTCGCCTTGAAATCCCAAGTCTCATAGCTTGTTACAGATTTGTGACACTTTTCGCGCATTTATGAGACTTGGGATTTGGGCGTGGCCGAGGGTTGGGAATGCTTGTGTTAGCCTCTAGAAACTCTCAAATATGATATCTGACCATAATAATAGGTTAGGGAGTTGCATATCGCCCCAAGTCTCATAGCACAAGACTTGTCACACATTTGTTACAGTTTTCGCGCATTTATGAGACTTGGGATTTGGGCGTGGCCGAGGGATGGGAGTGGTCCCATTGGCACTCTGAAACTCTAAAGTATGTTTCTCCACCATAATATCGTGTTTTGGGGTGGTATTTCGCCTTGAAATCTCAAGTCTCATAGCTTGTTACAGATTTGTGACACTTTTCGTGCATTTATGAGACTTGAGATTTGGGCGTGGCCGAGGGTTGGGAATGCTTGTGTTGGCCTCTAGAAACTCTCAAATATGTTATCTGACCATAATAATAGGTTAGGGAGTCGCAATGTCGCATATCGCCTCAAATCCCCAAGTCTCATAGCAAGAGACTTGTCACACATTTGTTACACTTTTGTTACAGTTTTTGCGCATTTATGAGACTTGGGATTTGGGCGTGGCCAAGGGATGGGAGTGGTCCCATTGGCACTCTGAAACTCTAAATTATGTTTTCCCACCATAATATCGTGTTTGGGGTGGTATTTCGCCTTGAAATCTCAAGTCTCATAGCTTGTTACAGATTTGTGACACTTTTCGCGCATTTATGAGACTTGGGATTTGGGCGTGGCCGAGGGTTGGGAATGCTTGTGTTGGCCTCTAGAAACTCTCAAATATGATATCTGACCATAATAATAGGTTAGGGAGTCGCATATCGCCTCAAATCCCCAAGTCTCATAGCACGAGACTTGTCACACATTTGTTACACTTTTGTTACAGTTTTCGCGCATTTATGAGACTTGGGATTTGGGCGTGGCCGAGGGATGGGAGTGGACCCATTGGCACTCTGAAACCCTAAAGTATTTTATCCCACCATAATATCGTGTTTTGGGGTTGTATTTTTGATTTCAAATCAATTTTATCTTATATTCTTGAACAGATTTGTGACACTTTTCACTCTTCGCGCATTTATTTATGAGACTTGGGATTTGGTCGTGGCCGAGGGTTGGGAATGCTTGTGTTGGCCTCTAGAAACTCTCAAATATGTTAGTATGTTATCTGACCATAATAATAGGTTAGGGAGTCGCATATCGCCTCAAATCCCCAAGTCTCATAGCACGAGACTTGTCACACATTTGTTACACTTTTGTTACAAGTCTCGAAAAAGGTCACCTCGCGCGCGGCGCGTACACACACCTATGCGAGCTTAGGAATTGGGTATTTCAGGTTGCGGACGTTTGCGGACGTGGATGCCGGACATGGGGGGAGGGAGGGGTCTAGAATAGCCAAAATTTTGCGGACGTCCTTTATGGATGACCCCTTAAGTGAAAATGGTATCATTCTTACTGCCTAAATTTAACTCGAATCAATTAGATACAGGAAATTAAGAAAGCATTAAATTAATTAGCATAAAATTAAGCACTGGGGTCACAAAAAATGCTTAATTTGGTGCTGTGTAATATTGTGGAACGTTGCGCCACGCGCGAGGGTAGGGTAACATCCTACAAGTGCCTTCTTAATTTTCGGAGTTCTTAATTTCCTGTACTAAGGTATATAGTAATTATACTTATATATGTTACTCGCTCCCTAGCTCTAACTCAACACAATCTACTCAGATCACATCACACATATCATATCACTTTAAGATCTATAATTTCTGACTTCAGTACTCAATTGATGTGACCTTCCCACCACTGATAACTGATGTAATATCACTAAAGACTGATAATAATATCCCTACATTATTCCCAATCCTCTTCCATGTCTGGTGATCCATACAATAGGTAGATATTCCGTTGTGTAGTCCAATGTAGTAACACTACTCTGATGGAGTGAGGATTCCCATCACAGATGAGGATATCCACTTATCAGAGTCCCACATGTTGTCCAACTTGGGCCTTTGAAAACTCAAAACTAAGGGGTGCCAAAATTTACATAAGCAAATTTCGTTTTTCATAGCCCTAATTTGCACTATTTAGCATAAACATAACAACACTACTAATTACAATCAAATTTGAGGATGATTAACATTCACACGGAGATCCTGAAGATGGAATATTAAATTCCGAAACTGTCAGTAGATTTGCGTGGTTGTGTGAAATTGTTAGATTTATTCCATTCATTATCATCATTGAGTTTCACTCGTATCTCATTCACTTGATATCATGAAGGATCACATACAACTAAACATACAACTAAAATCATGTTTTTATTGATTGATTTAACTCAAAAAGGTGAATTACAGGAAAATATCTGTCTAACTGAACTTAATCTTAACTTCCTTTTGATGTTGAAATTTCTGAGAAAATCCTAAGTCCTGCCAACCCCCCCCCAGGTTTTTCTAGAGGGGGCCTTTTGAAACGTAAGGGGGGCCTTGGGGGGGCATGTAGTCTCATAGTATATCGATTGATTGATTGAAAACCCTCGTGAGGGCACCGCTAAGGGCTTTTGAATATATGATATTATATTGTACTTTACATTCCAAAAAATATATGGATATACTATAATCACTTTATTATAAACGTTAAATCACTCAATCAAATAATAATATAGAAAGTAAAACTTCAAGGCAAGCTATATATGCCATCTTCGGCTCACCGTCTTTATTATGGTGACATTATGTCAAAATCACTTGTTATGATTTCAACTCGCTATTCATTCTCAAATCTAACATACCCCCAAGACACTCGTTACTATAATTAGAGATCTTTATGTTGATGATCTGGATAAGTATCATACGTGATGTTAGCACATTTAAGGTTTGAGCGCCACACTTTTAAATGATGGGATTCAAAGAATGAACCAGCAGACAGACAAACTTCTTTACACGATAGGGTGCAAACTCCTCTAATGTAAGTAGAGTTTCTTCCATCTTCCTGCCACTGACCACCATACTGTCCTGACTATCCTGCATCCAGTGTTCCATAATGTTGTCAGTTGAGATCATGCCATACTAGCTTGGGTGGAATTTGGTGAAATACCAACACTAGTTAGTCATGTTAGTCAAGTTAGTCAAGTTAATTGAGTTAGTTAATTTAGTCATGTTATTTAAGTTATTCATGTTAGTCTCGTCAGTCATTTTAGTCTTGCTAGCAGAAATCCGGGTAGCTGAAGTTGAAGACCTTGCCCTCTCCACCTCCCCTGACCCACCTCACTCCTACTGCCTCTTCGTAGACGATGGCCTTGGCCCCTTCAGGGACAGACAACACACAGACTCCTTCCTCAACTTCATCAAACTCTCTCACTGACGACCTCACCTTCACCCTGGAACACCCCTCTCCTGATGGAACCATCCCCTTCCTCGACGTCCTCATCCATCCCGACAAGTCCACCTAGGTCTACAGGAAACCCACCCACACCAACCTCTACACCTGCTATGACTCCTGCACGACGACCTCCTCCAAGGACAGTGTCATCAGATCCCTCACCAGACGAGCCCACAACCTCTGCTCTCCCCAACACCTCGATACAGAACTTCAGACAGTGTGACTACTACTACTACTAAACGGGGGTGGATCTACAAGAGATCCAATCAGAGTCCCCAGCACGGGACCTCCTGCTCGGAGGTCCCGGTTGCCAGGGCTACTGTGGATGGGAACGAGTCCCGTACCTCCCCAGGAGGACCAATATGCCCAGGGCACATTGGTGTTGACAACATGGTTACGGGAAGAGACTTCCTGCCCAGTGTTGGTGTTCCGGGGTACCGTCGAGTCCCAACCAGGGTTGGGACTCGTGGTACCCTTTGGTGTGGATCTTCCCGTCGCAAGTCCAGGAGGATGCCAAGGTTAGTTAGTTTCAGGATCGTTATCGGCTTTTCTAGGTTCCAGTCGCCCAGTCCTATGAGCATAGCTAACGATCCTGTTCATCTTGAACTTGTCGAAGATGTCGGTCCCTGAGCAGTAGTAGGTACTGAAATACTCCGCCCTAATACTGCCCAGGGCGGGGCACGTTCCGAGGAAATGTGACACCGTCTCTTCTTCACTCAGGCAGAGTGGACAAGTTGTACTTACAGCGGGGTTCATTTTCTTGAGGTGGTAGTTTAGGACTGCGTGGCCAGTCAGAAGTTGAGTGGCCACTCTCAGGTCCCTTCTACCCATGCTGCGCAGTTCCTTAGCAAATCTGTCCCTCCACATCATGCCGAACATTCTGGGAGGGTCAGCCTTGAAGGAGCTGGTCCAGACCTCAAACGTCTTCCTCCTAAGAGCCGCGTAGCAGACGTTACGCGGAATAGGAAGTGTGACACACTCTCCCACAGAATGGATTCCCTCCCTCCCGCATCTCCACCATTATGACAGAGGTCTCTTAGAAGTTCAACAAACCCTCCACCCACCAATCTCTCGCTGCCTTCAACAGAGACATCAAACCACGACCCTCCTTGAGTCCTTGAAGGCCTTCCTCCCCTTCCACCCCTCCCTCTCCAAACCCATCAAGAAGATCCTCAACGACCACGACATCAACGTCACTTTCTCCTCCAACACCTCCCTCCAGAACCTCCTCACCAAGACGAAGACTACTCCTCCCTCCTTCCAGACCACCAACACCATCTACGAGATCAGCTGCCTGGACTGCCCCGCCAAGTACAACAGACAGACCTACCGCCCCCTCCTCGACAGAATGAAGGAACACGAAAGATGCTACAGACTGAACAACGCAGTTGATGACACCACAGACAGAGTGAAGTCTGCTCCAGCCCTTCACTCCATCACCACCAGACACAACATAGCCTGGAACGACATTCAGATCCTCAAAGCCCTCCCCCTCCCGCTCCCACCTAGACCTGACAGAACAGGCTGCCATCTCAACAAGGAAACCATCCATGAACAGAACTGACAGCGCACCCAAGTGCAGCACCCTGTGGAACCCCATCCTCCCCAAGATCTCTTCAACCTTCAGACCTACCGAGTCAGGAATCCTCTTCCCCAACTACTGACACCACTTTACGTGTTTTTGTTATTTTTGTTATTGTATTTGCTTATCCCATCACCTGATCACTCACACCCTCCACCCATCCCCCACTCTCTGACACCACTCATTTCATTTATAAGCATTCTCTCACCTTCAGCTGACGACGATAATCACATGATTTTCGAAAGCTCCTGATTTAAAGTTTATCGTATCATTTAATGTTTTAAACTTGTTCTCTAACTTGCTAGTCTCATTAGCCATGTAAAGCCAATTTATTAATGTTAGTCAAGTAATTCATTTTACTCAAGATGATCATGTTAGTCAAGTTATTCAATTAAGTTCAGTTATTCATGTTAATAATATAAGTCACATTAGTCAAATAAGTCATGTTAGTCAAGATGTACAATGTACAATATGTTAGTTAATCTATATCTTGGCTGCATTATCACATTCGTTGCGATAGTAATGACCTGAGTGGAGCCCCTCAGTTTCAATTCCTAGTTTATCATGCCATAGAGCAAGTTAGTCAAGCAATTCATTCTAGTCAAGTTATCCATGTTAGTCAAGTTAGTTATGATAGTCAAGTGAGTCATGTTAGTCAAGTTAGTCATGTTATTCTTGTTAGTCAAGGGATTGAAACATACCATCTGACCCACCCCTGACCCCATGCAGCTAACCTTAAACCTTAGGCTGAGTCCCTCAGTATTACCTTGACTTTCATTATAACTTCTAATGTGTACTTTAACTTACTACCCTGCTTTATATTTTTGTCTGAATGGTACCACCAATAATGATTGACATATTATCTGATAATAATTTACTGACGTCAATGATCATTCACATCAAATACACAATTTACTGACAGTTATTGATAATTATTCATTTGAGTTGATAAATGATTCTAGTAGAAGAAAATATTGACAGCTATAAATTCTAATATCTGTTTGACTAATCTTTGTTTAGTCATTTAAGTCGAGATGGTCTCGTTACTTAAGGGGGGGGGGGGGGGTGCCACTGTCCCAATTGTCCCAAACCGAAGAAAAAGTAGGGACATTTGGGGCAAATGGGACATTTGGGACAAATTGGGCAATTGGGACAAAAGTGACAGAGACAACTGGGGCTCAAATGCTTGTGTTTTTGAGCGGCAGTTTAGTTTTTTCGTCTCACAGCCTGTTACTTATTGGCACTTGCTGCATTGCAACTGACACTGTCTTTTTCCTATCATAGGTTTTGGGATAGGGAAATGGGAACATTTTAATCACTGCAAACAAGCACAACCAAAATATGTACTTAAGTACTTAGTATAGTAGTATGAATAGTACTTTCATTTCAATGATAGAAAAACTTGGACCAATGTAAAAATGATTGATGACTGATTTTTTCAATTTTTTGTTTGTCCCAAATGCTCAAATGTCCCAGTTGTCCCAATTGTACCCAAAAACCAGTCCCAAACTCAAAAAAAGTAAATTGGGACAGGGATAATTGGGACAATTGGGACAGTGACAATTCCCGTATTAAAGTTAGTGGTAATCGCACTATATAGTGACACTGCACTATATAGTGACTGTATAGTACGCTGACACTATAAAGTGTTTTTACGCACTATTTAGTGACAAAAAGTAGACCATAATATGTTATTGAATGTCCTGAATCACCTTGAAGGGAAAGCGGCAAAGCGCACTATATAGTGACATGGCCTCATTAACGGCACGGCATCTCGGTGGATCACATTGCATCCTAAGCAACTGCAAGTGATAGGGTACACGTTGTTCCCTATTAAAATTGTTCTCGCACCACATGCAATTACATTACATTCGGAGAGTGATTATGGTGTCTCATCGTAGATCTCATGCTATCACATTGCATTACCACACTTTTTTTTGGGGCAATATTCACTGGCCACGATTAGTGTACATGGGAGGTTCATCACAGTTTACAGTAGTTGTATTTGTTACAATAACATGTAACGCTCACCATGGACATAAAACCTAATGAGGTCGTTCCCTTTAATAAGTAGGCCAGTAAAGGGCATGCAATGTGATACTCCAACGTAGGCTATTATTGGGGAGAAAATGTCACTATATAGTGCGCTGACACTATAAACTTATAAAGTGTTTTTACGCACTATATAGTGACTGGGGTATTTTGGCACTGAAAAGCTTGTCACTATATAGTGCGGTGTCACTATATAGTGCGGCAATCAAAGTTATTCAAGTAAGTCATGTTAGCCAGTCATGTTAATCTTTTTTTGCACGTAAGTCAAGTTAGTAATGTAAGTCAAGTAATTTAGGTTAGTTAAGTGCCTCTTGAGCTGAATTTCATATAGCACTTTGGCTTTCAAGAGATAATCGCTCACATTCTAACGCCCTAGAGGCTGTGGGGATATATAGTTTATAGTTTATTTGCCTAGATTAATCTAGACACTTTCAAAGTTTGAATAATAAAAAGGACTGGAACGAATATAATTAGAGCATTTGTTTATAATATTAAATCAATAGTTTCTATTTATAGAATGGAAGAGATGGATACAGTAATACAAGATGAGTGCTAGAAGTGGGTAAGTTCATTACAGTAATTGGTGAAATATTCCTTTTGTCTTTTTTGAGGCACAAATTACCATATTGGACTGCCCGTAGACAGGGGGAATTGGAAACCTCCCAAAATCTTGCTCTAATTTTAACAAATGTGTTAATATTCGTGTCAAGCCAGGTTGTTAAATACGTGCAAAAATCGTGAAAATGTACGGCGTTTTGGCTCCTGAAGAAAAATACGCGTATTTTTTCAAAAGTACGTGACAAGAAAAGGCATAACCAGGTCTGAATAGGGGTTGTTAAATACATGAAAAATTATGCGCGCACCGTGAGCTACCGAATATAACTTTGATATCGTCAACATTTTAGGACTTGGGTGCGCGTACGACGTTTTTGCACACATGACGTCATGACAATGCCAATTAATCATAATAGATTTGAACGATACATTTTTGACAAATTTTTTGACGCACTTTTTAAAAATACCTATTTAAGTATTTAACAACCTTGGTTTCAAGATGATACCATGATATATTTGTGTGTGAAAACGAATGCATGAATGATAGTAAACTTGATAAATTTTAACACCAAAAACAGTCTTGAACACCCTGTTTTTCAAAAAAAATTCCGGGGGCTGCGCCACAAACCCCTGCTGTAGTTTGCTCATTGTGCAGGGCACTACCCGGGTAAACTTCTGGCCCTACACGGAAAAAAAATACTGGATCCAATGATCATCCTGTATTCTGCGCTTATAAGATCCACTCATTGTGGATTGGCAGATGAAGTGATACCCATTCTCTTCATATGATATGGATTATGGACGACGTTAGCCTCAGCAACAATTTCGAAGCTTACTCCCCAGACGCAGAGAAGTGCATATTGTAAGAGGCGCAGCCGAGTTCAATATGCACAATATGTATTGAGATGATGGCCTGTAACTGTATTACGTGGGAGTTTGTCGAGGGGACTCTTCTTTGAGGTGCCTGACAAATGCTCATGAAGTGGTGGGGTCTGTGGTGGGATGGTTATTGGTTGGGAGAACAATTCTTACTGCTGTGATCACGACCTTTTGGAGAGATACAGCTGGGATTGTCTTTAAGATCATGCACTATGTTGGAGAGGCAAATGGGTACTTTAGCCGTTAGCGCAAGGCTTAACTGGGCGCAAATTTGCGCTCAGTTACCGCTCATTTGCACCCAATTGCGCCCATCTGCGCTTAATTACCCTTAACCTCGAAAATAGCTGGTTGCAAATCAGCGCAAAATTTTGCGCTCAATCGCGCCCATTTTGCGCCCATTTTGCGCTCAGCACAAATGAGTGCAAAATTGACCTTGCAAAAATTCTTATTTTTGCGCTCAATTACGCCTTATTTGTGCTCAATTGTGTCCTATTTGCGCCCATTTTGCACTAAGAGAGCAAAATTGACCTTGGGAAAAATTCTTTTTTGCGCTCATTTGCTCCCAATTGTGCTCAATTGCGCCCATTTACGCTCAGTTACTCGAAATTGCGCTCATTGCAATTGAGAGCAAAATTTCATTTCAATTACGCTCATTTGTGCCCATTTGCGGTTGCCCTGACCCTTACCCTTACCCAGAAATCATGTTTTGCGCTCAACACTACTGAGCGCAAATTTGCGCTCAGCAGAACTGAGCGCAATAAAGCGCAAATTTTTTGCGGCCATAAAAACTGAGCACTCATTTGCGCCCTTTTGCACCCATTTTTCTGTCTGAATGATTGCACTCTGAGCGCAAAATGGGCGCAAATGGGTGATACTGGGCGTAAATGAGCGCAAAACTTTGCGCTCATTTGCAGCCAGCCATTTTAGGGGTCTAAAGCGTAAATGGGCGCAAATATTTGTGCCCATTTGCGCTTGATTGCGCTCAATGAAACTTTGCGCTAATGTACCCATTTGCCGTTGGGGAACTCTTGATTGCTACTTACATTAACGATCTTTAAACTTTTACGGAAGGTAGGTGGGGTGAAACTGACCTCTGAATCGAAGGAGAACTAGGTCCCTTATGTGATGGGTGTTGATGACTTGTGAATGTGTGAAACCCCAGGTGTGTTGGTAGCTTCGCTAAGCTCCCGAAAAACCTCGACCGATACCTTCCTCCATGTTAGCAATATTGTGCTTCGTTTGAAGCGGGAATTACGATTTAATTGGCGGTAGCAAATTGGAATAAAACGTACGGCGCATGGTCGGACATCTGGCAGTGATGGCGCGACAGGCCGCGCGGCGCGCGCGATCTGCATGATCTAGCTAGCTGCATGTAGCGCCATCGATCACTGCCTGATGTCGTCCGACCACCTATTCCCGGGATCACGTATTACAGCGACGCCCATATACCGGGGATTCCCCCTTCACATGGGATCACCTCGAATCATGGGCTCTCCTATTCACCGCTCCCCCAATTTTGGGATCATCCGATTTTCCGGACTCACATCTATACACGGGTTCGCCCTCTATGAGTCTAACTCTATGCAGAGGGGTCTATGCAGATATACTCAGGTCGGATGAGTCAAAATAACCGCATTCATAAACACAATCCAGGATCACCGGCTCAGACTCATGGCTTGGATTTCTGGATTATCAGTGAGTCTCGGATCACTGGATCAAAATTATGGATCATTGGCTCATTTCTTTGGATCACCCGACTTGAGTATCGGACCCACTGGATTACACGTTTTGGCTTCTTTTTAAGTCTGGAACTCAATTTTTAGGGTAAAAGTGTCACAAGAGTTGCAATTTTTGTCCAATGGATCCATTGGATCCATCATGTCCATTGGACATGTCCAATGGACGTCCATTGGACATCCATTGAACATGATGTCCATCGGTAAAAATGTCCAAACTCCAATGGTGTTCAATGGATCCAATGGATGCAACAGTAGTTTTAAATTAAGTAACCAGAAACTATATAATATGAAACTGTCTGTCTCTTTGAATTCTAAAATTAAAAATGAAAAAATCAATCCGGCAGGTGAATGGGAAAGGAAATTAAGAAAAAGTTAAATCCAGGTACGTCTCCCATGTAAACGGGAGCCTTCATTATCTATGACAATGACGTCACTCAGAAAAATATAATTAAGCGCACTTAGCGCTTTAAGCATTAGGGTTAGGGTTCTCATTAGGGTCAGGATTTGTTAGGTTCAGGGTTAGGATTAAGGTTAGGGCAATGGTTAGGTTTAGGATACAGAAAAATTGACGTTTAGATCTGTGACGTCACTCAGAGCCGTTTATATGGGACTGGGAGAGATACCTAAATCCATCTGGGATGAGATTGAACGAAACCTCAGAAAACGGAATTTCGCGCTTGGATCCATTGGATCCTTTTTTGACGTTCAATGGAGTATGGACATGTTCAATGGATCCATCTGAATGGATCATATGGACACAATCACCAAACATGGTTTGGTAGATGGACATCAGACTGGTATTTTTGTTCATTGGATCCATTAAACAATGTGTCCAATGGATCCATTGGACATTCAGACATTGCATCAAATGGATACATTTTGTCCATTGGACCCAATGGATCCATTGGACCCAACGGATACATTGGATTCAATGGATCCATTGAACACAATAGATCCATTGGACGTCATGAATCAGTGGGCAACATGATTCGGACCGAAAGTGTTGCGCGCAAATTTGAAATTTTGACCATTTCACTTATAAAACCATTTGTGAATGTCCAATTGATACCAAAGTTTGCAGAAATATAGTTTATGACATAAAACAGAGTCTGTTAAATATGGAGCATTTTCAATTTCATGCAAAAATGACGAAGATATTACAAAATGAAGTCAGTTTCGGACCGAAACGGGCAGTTTCGGTCCGAAACTGACTAAATTTCGCTATAATTCTTCGTCATTTGCATTTTTATTTCACAATTCCCACCAAGCCTCAACGGCGCAGACGTTGCCCGTTTATTATGACTGGCTGGCCAAGTGCTCGACGGGCGTTGCCCGTCTATTTCCTCTGACATTGGTTTGAATTTGAAGGCGCAGAGTGACGTCCAAATGTGAAACTTTGCGCCGCACGCGTGAGGGTAGGGTAAGTGACTTACCCTACCCTCGCGCGCGCGAGCGTGGAACCACGCTAGCGATGCGGACCGTTCCGCTACCGTGGGACCGCGCTAGACAAAATCGTCGATTGACTTAGATGAATTTATCCCACCCCTAGCGCGCAACTCTCGCAAGGTTGGAGGAAAGTGGCGGAAAAATGGCGCGTTGCGGAGGGTAGGGTGAAATCCTACAACGATTGACTGCGTTGTACAACTTGAAATACATCAATCAATTCGAAATTCGAATGGAATTACGGTGGCGTGTCGAACTCATATATGCGGCATGCGCGGCTTTTCAACGCGCGGCTTACTGCCTGTAACTAACAGGCAGCGAGCCGCGCACAATTACGCCGCGCACGGAAAAGCCGCGCACATATGAGTTCGACACGCCCCTGTTAGAAGTAGGATGTTACCCTACCCTCCGCCGCGCACACACTCACACACGCGCTAGGGATGGGATAAATCCATCTAGGAATTGGTCGATCAACTTCACTTGATGAACTGAGTTGTTTACAGGGTCATCCAGAAATAAGCTCATCAAAAATCGGCCTTTTTGAAAATACATACATACCATTTAACCTCATCGTTTGGGAAAGATTTTTACATACCCCAACATCATCTCATCATTTCAATATTTATGTAATTGTCACGTAACTCATTCAATATAAAAAGCTGAGGTGACGTCACTACTGCAATTTAAGTTAGATCATCTGAATTTAGATGTTAAATTTTGAATTGAAGGATCTTCTGCTAGTTAGCCTTGATTCAGTGACAACCGGTATGGCTATGGTCCAATTTTACAACGATTGGTTGATGTCAAAATTTCAGCTCTAAGTGATGAGCTCATCATTTTGCAAACCTAATGCACCTGCATCGTTACGCGTCAATCGAATGAACTCATCACATGAAAAACGCACAGAATCGTTTGCGATTGCAGTGACGTAATCACAGATATCCTAACCGTGTCATGCCATCTCTACACATTTCCTCCACCTTCTCTCTCTCCCCAGCCCCCAACTCCGCCTCCCAGTCATGCTTCTCACCCCCTCCCTTGAACCACTTTCCCCAGCACTCCCTCGCTCAGCACAGCTGTAGCCTGGTTTCCTGCAACCCGCACCACTCTACTCAACACTTCCCCCGGGTTCTGCAGCACCTCCTCGAACTTAACAGATATGAACTGGTTGGGGTAGTCCCGCTCCAGCTGGTCGACCAGCTGTGCCCCCTCATTGAGCTGCCCGCACATGACATCCAGTCTCCCGCACATGGAGACTGCAGTGGTGCACCAGGGGTACCGGATCCGCCTGTTCCACACAGCCCGGGGGTCTCTGTTCAGCAGGACAATCCTCACGTTCTCATATTCCATCAAGTGGTGCACCTGACCCAGGGACACCCGCACAAACTTAGTCAGATGGAAGGGCGCCTTCAGGCACTCCGCCTGGGCGCACACTGGGTCTCTCACTGGATCGTTCTGCTTGCAGGCCGCCATTCTCCCGGCCCCCAGGCCCAGGAACCGGCCCACATACTGCAAGTGATGGAAATGTTGGGCGGTCAAACTGGGGAAATCACACTCCAGAACGTTCACGGCAACCTCCGAAACGTACTGCTTGACTGCGTCCATGCCGGACTCAGCTGAGAGGGAGTCCAGGTAAGGGTCCAGATCATGGAGGGGCTCCCAGATGTGGAACACGTCCTTCTCGTTACCCAGGATCTCTGTGAGGGTGGAGGAACCCCCTCGGAAACCTCCCACCACGATGATGTGAATGTAGTGCTCACTTAGGAGGTACTTTGGGGTGCTGTAAGTGGAATTCAGAGTGCTGTTAGTGGAGACTGCTGCTGGTTCTCGAGTCAGCGATATGCTTAACGGGGGACGATGTGAGGTAGGGTTGTGATGGTAGTAGGCAAGCAGGAAGAGACTACTCAGTAGAAAAGCCAGCACAAATACATTGCGTGATTTTCTCATTGCATCTGATACTATCAAAATATTATTATCTTTAGAACTCAATAGTATTGTATCAAAGTATCAAGTCAGAGTTATTGGTATCAAATCATAGTTATTACATGGTTCCAAAGCAAAATTAATTGACACTATGCTTTAAAACCCGCGGAAAAGAAAGAATAGACCTCAGTAGGAAGTCCAGTGACAGAACACTGCTGATCTGCCACGCTCAGCGTGGCTCGGCCTTCTCCAGACGTGATTTTGGCAAAAAGGAACGATGATCATAATCACTATATAATAGCTTTGACCGCAAAAGGGCGAATCAACATTCATGACATTGACAATCTCACCGCATTTCGTCGTTGCATAAATACACCATTTTGATCGGTATGTTATCATTTCATAGCTTGACGTAGGTATGGCTTTGGAATCGATTTTAATATTTTCTGACCATTGGTCAGAAAATGTCGTTATAGCTCCCGCAATGACTTTAATCGCTATGAGAGTGAAGACATGATTTCAGATCACGCCTGCACTCTCAGATCAGCGTTTTACCACTCTCAGCATTTTCCTTGTGTTTGAATAATGAGCGTAATTAAGCAAAGAATGGTATGTAGTAAATGGGTTGGATTGAGAAACAAATTGAGGAAGCGTGAATAACTGTATAAACTTCAAACAAAATATATAATCTCAATGTAACACAATGTCTCTCTCAATATAGTTCGTTTAGATAATATACCAAGTTCTATACTTCGGCTAGGATGTGACTTCAACCACACATTGTAAACTCATGACATCAAAATACCGTCAAAATGTCATATAGTCCAACGCAACGAAAAGTTTTGCAGCTATCAGATAATGTCTTCACACTCAGAACAGTGTTAAGTGTTTTTCAGAGCGTGGCAAAACACTGATCTGAGTGTGACGACATTACGTGATAGCTGCAAAACTTTTCGTTGCGATGGAGTATGACATTTTGACGTATTTTGATGTCATTAGTTCACAATTATTTGCTAAATCACGCTCATTAATCAAACAGAAGGAAAATGTTTATAAGTGAATTTTGAATTATCATCTGTCACCATTGCAAGTGCCGGACCAACTGTCAAATACTTAGCTTATCTGCAGTCAGCAAGGCAGTCACCACAAATACCTCGGCTTCTGATTTTGTGGCATGTATTTCATACCCAGCGCACAGTAATGTGTAATCACCATAAACAAATCAATGAACGGAACACACTCGCTAAGTAGATTCATACCATGCTGTGAGACGATACAAAATTGATAAGGTATAATTCAGGGAAAAGTATGCCGACGATGGAAGTCGTGATTGGGTACTCCTGAAATTTGGGATCGGCGAGGTGCTGACTGTGTTCTGTCACTGGGGCAGGAAATTTGAAACGTTACATGATACGAGCAATAAAAGTTTAATTTCAGAAAGAAGAAAATGGCTGGTTAACAAGACGCGTGCACGTGACCATTATTTGACGTGTACACTTCACATGCAATAGCATGTGAAGTTCATAGCATGTTCGAATATGTCAGAGTGCCATAAGCTCATAAGTGCTGATGTCACGGATCTCGAGACGTTCAATAAGAGTCTCATAGCTCAATGAAAACAGTGATTACCTAATTGAGTCTCTTTTGACTCTGTTGTACTCAGTACTGGTACAAGATAAACTAGGGGTTTCTTTACTGACAACCAATTTCGACGTCCTATAAGAGTTAAGACATCTTCATTCTTCAAGTGTCAACTTTGATTATATGAAGTAGTGTTGGATAGTTCAAACCCGAGGACTTTATATCTGGTTGGGATGTTTGCAGCACCAAACTATGCTTTTTTTTATAACAATGATTGCAAAAATATGAGCTGTGAGCTTCATATTATAACCACTGTAGTCTGAGTCTCATTTTCCAATAAACTAATGAAATCATTGTATTCCATACGCGGCGTTATGTTTGTCTGAATCTAAATATGGCGAAATGAGAACGTAATCTGGAGATTGATAATCTCATGATTCCAAGGATATTCTTACATCGATAAGGAAACTGTGTGCAGACCGTTCGATTGACAGAGGCCTCGAAAAAGACGCGCGGATTCCGTCAAAAGCACACAATTTCGCGCGTCTTTTTCGAGGCCTTTTTTAATTGAGCGGTCTGCACACATATGGGTGATAGGCTGAAGTGACGTCACTACAACACATATGGGTGATTAATGATTATTTAAAGTGTGAAAGCCATTTGTCCTGAGACTAAAGTCGGCTCAATAAGAATTGGCCGAGTGAATTGGACATGTAGGCGGGTATCAGGTGGGGTTTGGGGTAGATGGGAGGGGAAGGAAAGAACTTCATGACCCCACAGGGTCTTGGGTAGAGCCCCAGCGGGGGAAAGGGGCTTGGCTCTTTAAGACGTAGTGATCCATGTCACACACGAACATCTGTTAGATGCACTTCAGTACCTCATTTTCTATCATTCTCTAAGTTACAATGGTCCAGCTTCTATCGTTTTATATATAGGTAAGTGAAAGTGGTCCAGAATTGATCAGCGTATTTAAGTTTTTGAGGAAGGACAGTTCAATTCCTAGTAATCTGGTAAGTTTATAAACTTATAAATTTACTGATTTCGATAGAATATTAATTGTAAGTTATCATTTCAATAATTCATTGCGATATGTCGTAAGTCAAAACTCACGAGTCAAGACTCACAGCCGTCTCAGGCTCACGGATTACCTGTTTAATAAATCAATGCAAAACCAGATTTTTGATTTAAAATAAAGTATTTACTCACCGGATAACTTTTATGAATAACCCCTCAGAAGCTCAGAAAGGTTTAACTTTATCAATATTACAATCAACTAGAATTAGAAAAAGGTGATACTAAAATTTATTTAATTTCAAAACTGCCCAAAACTGAAAACTATAAAAATAAAATTCTGTCCAACTTCGTGGACCTGAATAACATTTACATCCCGTTTATCAGGACAAAATAAATATGATTCCAAGCCCGAACCAAAATCATTGGAAAATAAACAGTGCTTGATCAATGATCTTCAACCTCTCAAGAGTCACTGAAAAGCAAAACCTTTCGCTTAGTTTAAATCAGAGTATCAGTATTATATTCCATTTATTTTGATTTATATTATCACTTTTTCTGCCCGTAAAAGCGGCTAGCCTCCACGGAGGTTTTCAATCAAAAAAAATCCAAAACATTCTTGTTACGATTACAAAGATCAGTTTTTAAATCAAAGCGTCACTTTGTTACAAGGAAATGGATCCTGCTCTAAAGCTGCTTTTCCCCAACTAAACGTTTATAACAACAGTTCCGCGACCTTGTGTTCGTCCTGAAAAGGAAAGTGGGATAGAAAAAGGTGGAAACATGGGGCCAAGCTATATTCCAGTTGATTAAACCGGACCCGAGTTAGGATTTAAATTCAGGCGTAAAACTTAATTATGGGCTTAGTATTTGTCGTCAATCCCGACATAAATGATAAATATACACTTTTTTGCTGGACGACAAACCCTGATGTGACACATTTTACTTATTTTTGTTAATCCGAATTATTTATGAATACTAAAATATTATTTTCTTAAACTCGTCGTGAGTGCATAGTTATGAGTATTATTACATACTTATTAGAAAAACTATTATAATAGATGTTTAATAATTTGCTGGCTATTGGTTTTGCTATATTAAGGGGGGGGGGGGGGGGGGTGTGGTTCAACCCAAATTTTTTTGGAAAACACGTTTCTGAGATAACGGTTGAACCAAAAAGTATACCCCGTCGGCCAACTTTTTGGCCAGCTTTGGTGTCCCCAGACCCACTGGCGCCGCCGTGGCGCCGTGCCCAAAAATGGGCACAAAATGGGCATATTTTTCAAAAGCGACCTGGACGGGATCTGAGGTGTGCAATCGATAGATAATGGTCCCTTGAGTTACAATAAAAAAATTTAAAGTCGATATCTCAAAAAATGCCCGAGTTATGGCCGAAAAACGTATGCCCATATATGGGCATACATGCGTCGCACAAGCCTATTTCAGCCCATAACTTGGCCAAATATCAATATTTTGGAATAAAACCAAATTTATTCGATAAATAGCGTTGGATTACGTATTCTCTGCAAGTTTGGGGTTGATTGCTGCTAAAATGGCGATTTGAGGTTCAAAAAACCTCTAAAAACCACAAAATCGCCATTTTCTCAGTTTGCGTTTTTCGGAAGTACGCTTTACTCAAACGCTTATAACTTCGGCTACGATTGATATTTTTGCATAATTCTTTTTTACGTGAAACTAGACTAAATTCCTCAGATACAAATGGACTCGGATTTTTGAGTTAGGCCTTCAAAAATTTTTGGCGCCGAAAGCGCCAAAATTTTGGCAAAAATTCGGCGCTTTTGGCGCCAAAAATTTTTGAAGGCCTAACTCGCCATTTTAGCAGCAATCAACCCCAAACTTGCAGAGAATACGTAATCAAACGCTATTTATCGAATAAAGTTGGTTTCATTCCAAAATATTGATATTTGGCCAAGTTATGGGCTAAAATAGGCTTGTGTGACGCGCGTATGCCCATATATGGGCATACGTTTTTCGGCCATAACTCGGCCATTTTTTGAGATATCGACTTCAAATTTTTTATGGTAACTCAGGGGACCATTATCTATCGATTGCACACCTCGTCCAGGCCGCTTTTGAAAAAAATATGCCCATTTTGTGCCCATTTTTGGGCACGGCGGCGCCAGTGGGTCTGGGGGCACCAAAGCTGGCCAAAAAGTTGGCCCACGGGGTACACCTTTTGGGTCAACCGTTATCTCAGAAACATGTTCTGCAAAAAATTTGGTTTGAACCCCTCCTCCAACCCCTCCTCCTCCTCCCACCAAGGCACCAACACAACCAGAACAGTAGCTCGGAGGATACACAACTTCATGGAAAGTGGAGGATTACGAGGACAAGGAACTAGGAAACATCGAGTGGAGCTTAAAAGGCTCTGACGGAAGATTTCAATATGTTCTAAAAAGAGATATTGTCGCAGTAATAATGCTTGTTTTATTTTGTACAATCGACTCACCGGATTACTTTTATGAATAACTCACCTTACCCTGACCTTCACCATAGTTTGGGCTTCCCCATACCACACACTAACTTGCACTCCCCCATAATAATTTTGGCTCTTCCTTACTAACTTGGGCCATATCAGAGGCCATCAGAGGTTTGTTGTCTTGTTGATTACATCTTTACATGGCCTATGGGATTCGATTCAGACGATTCACTGTTATGCTGAGTAAGCTGAGCTGGCGTGATACGACCCAATTTATAGCTGAGTGGTCATCAGCGCCTATAAGCGCCTATGCACCGCCTATCGGCGCCGTTGGCGCTTATCGGCGCCTGTAGGCGCTGATGACCGCCGATAAATGGAAGATGCCAATTTTCGGCGCCTATAGGCGCTTAAAAGTGGTACCGCCTACAGGCGCCGAATCGGCGCCGAAAAAAACTTATAGGCGCCGATTCGGCGCTGATCGGCGGTTTGCACTAGTGGGATTTAAGCCGGATGTTCCTACTCCGTGGCTCGAATCATGGTCCAGTGGGCCATCGGGGAGGAACAGGGCTGGTCCCATCCCGGGTCCCAAATGCAGTGGAGCGCTCGTATCTGACCTGCAGCCATATAACACTTGGACGCCGACGGGGCCCTCGCAGGCCCTTCTAGTAGCAGCTCTTCATTGGAACACAGTGTACCTAGAATTATTTATACCCTTCCTTAGGCCGCTTGGTCCTGGCCTGGATTAATGTGAACAAAACAAAAAATCCCAATGTCAGTATGAGAATTAATTGCCAAAATTGATATCATCTTGCAATCAAACCGGAACAAAACTCACATGCTTTTGCTCGAATAAGATTAACTGAATATTTTCACTCTGCTCCTTCATGAAATTGAATATTTCGCTTCAGTTAATTATTGGATTGGTTTTTATGGTTTCAATACGTACTTTTTTCCAAAATTTGCGAACGAGGTGGCGCAAACGCCACCGAGTGAGCAATGTATCAAATTCTATATAATTCTAGCAGGCCCAACAGGCTTGCTATAGTACCTAACCTGTATTTCTATTCCAGTATGCAGGATGTACCTATATTACACAATGTCGAAGAAACTAACATTCTAATGTGTAATGGGGCATTGGAACCATTCTGCAGTCGACTTGTTCGATTTTGTTCTTTTGATGAAAGTTTATCATATTCTGTTTTTGATGGAGGATTCAACCGTTTGAAGTTCACGCCGTATAAATCGTATCCGTACAAAGCCCGTGTAATATGAATAGTATTCTGAATAACCATTGGGCAGCATTGAGATATATATTATAGACGTGGCGAAGCCGAGTTTGATACAAACAATACCTATAATGCATTGAAATGATGGCCAATAATTGTAATATAAGGCAAGCAAAATTCTAGTTGTTTTTATCAAGACCTTAAAATTATTCATTAAATCCAACTACACATTAGAATGTTAGTTTAGAATATTGTATTTACATATGTCCCCCTTTCCCCCCTTTTTGCTGTTGCAACTTGCAACCAACTTTTCGAAGGGGCGAGCCATTACTAGGAACCGTATTACGCACTGATATTGATAATATAAGGGACGAACATAATATTCTAATATACGCTTAGAGCATGGCTGGGAATGCGCTAATAGAAATTATTGCACGAGGCGTAGACGAGTGCAATAATTTGTATTGTCACACGAGGAGCAGGCCGAGTGCGACAATACCAAATTATTGCACGAGGCGAAGCCGAGTGCAATAATTTTATTAGCGTCATGACCATTTGCCATGCTCTTAGTGTATTAGCCAATGTGAGGAGTGCAATATTACTTATTATTGCACGCCTACAAGCACCCTCAAAATTGGCTAATACGATTTATTTCAAAAACCTCTCGTTTTTAGGAGTTTCGCAGGAAAACTTATCCAAATATGTGCCTCCTCGCTAGAATTTGCAGTATTATATTTAATCTACGAACTACAGTACAGAAGTGCTGTAGTCCGATCCAATGGTTACAAAATGCAAATTTTAATAATAAATTGCAATAATAAATTATGAACCATAATAAATATACCTACATGCAATCATAGACGAGTTAAGTCAGACCATAAGCATCCATGACGTATCAATGCAGTTAAATATGCTTAGAAGGAATAAATGAATAAAGGAATAAATGATCACGTGTGCAACATCTCTGTATTGTGGTTGTAGATTGAAATACATTGTACATACATTGTACATACATTGTACATACATTGTACATACATTGTACATACATTGTACATACATTGTACATATATTGTACATACATTGTACCTACATTCATTGTACTGACATGGACTGATCAAGGTACAGCAATTCTGTACTGTGGTTAGTATAGGGGAGACATGGGGCAAATGATCCTAGTTTATGTAATTTGTAATGACTTCGTCGTAAATCAATATATGGCTCCGTTTTCCATTGAAACTCCATCTAAATAGATTTTACCTCATTTTCAGATACCTCCAGTAACATTTTAAAGTTCAGAATGGCCAATAATGATATGATCATTTGACCCCATGAAAAAGGCCCCTTTCAAAATGCTAGGGTCAAATGATCTGTGCCTTTTTAGGGTCATATGATCGCATCATTTGACTCTAAGTAGACTCATTTGACCCTAATTTTTGCAATTTTTAGTCGAAAATAATTTTTTCCGGCTGTAATTTGTGTTCTATGTTAATGAAATGGATTAAAACATGAATAAAATGACCACAAGAGTATAAAATGTTGTCTATAGATGCATTTAATCTATAGTCAACAAAATAATCCCTAAAATTGAACAAATGCAAGCAAAATCTACTGTTTAAAACCTAATGTTAGTTATTTAATGCAATAGATCTATTCAAAAGTACATATCTTATGTATACAAAGAATTAGAAAGACGTGGAGGATCCAACCGATGTAATTTTTGGTTTTTGATCAATTTTACCTATTATGTTATTTTTAAAGGCATTATTGAAAGTATTTCTGATCGCCCATGATCATAAGTAGGTACATCTATAACATGATAAACTTATAAATGCATTTAATAGCCACAAATTTAGTGAAAGGGATGAAAAAGCCTTTAAAATCGACTAAAATTGGGTCATATGATCACGTTCAGGGTCAAATGATCTGCGATCATTTGGTCAAAATTCAATATTGATCATTTGGGCAAAACAGTGGGGCTGGACAAAAATCCAATTAGCACCTAATTAGGTGCATGTTCATCATAAACAACGTTGTAAGAGTGAAAATGGATGTGTAAACTTGTGCTTAGGCTGAAAATTTTGAGAAGTCGCTCAATAGGGACAATACTAGTAGCCTCCAAAATTGCATGAATATCCTAGGAATTCTTGTTTTCAGTTGCATGTATGTGGTTTCTGAGGGTTAAAACTATCACAGCCATTGGAATTAAGTCAGGACATGATGTTGTTATCTTCAATACGTATTACACTGATTTCAATCGTTTACAATGTACAGGAAGTGATAAAAGGCAATTTCTCATTTGACCCGATAGGATCATTTGACCCACGTTTCCCCTAGATAAAAATACCATGCATATGGAAAGTTAGGGAACCTCATAATTATCATGTTATTACAGCTGCGTCTGATCAGATTGCAATTACACAGACCTACTAATGGGATTAAGCGCAGTGTATATTGAGTTAATCCCCTCCCAGTCCCAGGCAACATTGCAATTACTGTACTAGGGCTTTACACTATACACTCTCGCATTGCTTTGTGTATACTTTATACAATTTCCATATACCTATAGTTTGTTTACCAGAGTTTATCACACTTTGACTGCTTCCTGTGACGCTCTAATCAAACTTTGTTTCGTGGGATGCTATCCCTTTCTGCTGTTATAGTGCGAACCTTCAATTTTACTTACTGAATTTAATTATAAACGCTAATATTACTATATTACTATATATACGGCGCATAGTGATAAGAGATGCTTCTTCTTCTTTTGCGGTCACCGGTTTCTAGTCACAGCATCTGTGCTGTGTCTCTGTCGCCGGGTCCCCAGAGGCAAACTCCTGCTAGCTCGACCCCAAGGACTCCCTGTATATAACAATAATCATACTTACCTATATCATAGAACTGCAACTAGACACGGGAGTCTAATGTCAGTTGCTACCTGGAGCGCTGCAAACTCGGAGAGCAGACAGGGACCAACGCTCAGGCCAAACCCATTTGTTCTGTATTCCCCTCCGGATAAATCCTGTGTGGGATGTCAGAACTTTCCAAATTAACCTTAAAAGGTCACCAGTGATCCATAAACAGGTTGTTCCTCTCAAAACGACCTATTTGTATCACAAAATGACAAAAGTGGGGGTTAAAACTTAAGTCTGCCAAAGAGTATGACTAAACTGAGTTTACCATTTCGGTTTTCAAACGTTATGATAAACTCGCCACTGAAATGGGAGGGACAGCTCTGGGTCCTTAATCTGAAGTGACAAGGACCCAGAACTGACAAACTCGCAAGCCGGGTACTTCCACTTGTTCAGGGATCCAGTATTATTGCGCTATGTGAGTCAGGCTGATATGAATCAGTACCTGTCTGGAATAAACCTGGGGAATAAACCTGAGGGCGATTAAATGCTTGATGCTCCGTTAATTATGATGGGATCTTGATACGTAGTGTACCAGCCAATCCCATTGTTCCAATGGTCAATTTCCAGTAAAACCAGCTCCAGTGGCCAATTTCCGTTATATGGTTCATAGCTGAAAATGTACCAGGCGTTCAAGAAAAGTTGATTCAGTTTCTCTTTTTCCGCTAATCTGTCCTGAACAGTTGTTCATAACCTGTGACCTAGAACAATTTCCATAGGAATAGAGTCGCATAGTCGGTACTGGCTGAAAGAAAATATTTCAGGGTGCCGTCAAGTGGAATTCGGTAAAATGCAACTTAATTTGTTATGCCAATTCAGGGAGTATACCAGTGAAAGCTTAAAAGCAAAGGAGAACAAACAATTTTCTCTGGATCTCTGATCCACCTCCGCGATCTAGAAATCCTTATGCTCCTGATTTCATCTGAGCCAACTGCTGCACAGCCTTGTGAGTTGCCAAAAGTTTCATGAAGAAATTACCGATTGCTTGTTGGTTATCACTCGGTATTAGAGTGATATGCAGAACCTGAGGATTCCTGAGGGGAACCTGAAATTTCTCCTGGGGTTTTCCTGAAGCTGTTAAGGGTTCCTTTTATTACCAAGGGAGTACTAGATTGATCAAGAAATAGATATTACTGCGGAATATCTTCCAGCTTTAGCGATAAGAATGCTTCAAATGCTAGGAAATCAGTCTGAACGCGGAGCAGAACAGATCCCAGTCCTCAGAAAAGTACCCGGAGCAGTTGGCTTCTGTAGGAGAGCAAGGCAGTCTGATAGCCTTGGTGAGGTCCGCTGCCAAAAGGGTAAGGTGGGAAGAGAGGATCCGCTAACAAAGGAGCAGGCATGTGAAGCAGGAGATGCTGCCTGCAAAGAGCTAGAGGGGTCCTCAGGTGAGAAACCTGGAATGAACCAGAATGGGTGTCTGGCGTAGTGTACACTGATAACTGCTGGGTTAGTGACCAAGCAGTTCAGGTGTGGGAAAAGAAGCGAAGCCCGAGTAAGATTCATCCGTGTCAAAAATGTGTAGAACATCTTCCAAGAAAACACCGACCTTGAACTAGAGTCAGCTGTAAAAGGATAACTGTGTTTTAAAACCTGCGGATGTTAGTCCTGCGGTGTTACGACAAGATAAATCCTGAGGATGTTAGACTGAAAAAACACCCAAGGTAGAATCCGAGTGGACTACCTTAAATCCATGCTAGAGAATATGCATAAAACCGAGTATGTATCCTGATGATGAAATCCACAAGGATTTGAAGCCGAAACAAGCGCCAAATTAAACTAAATTCGAACTTAAAGCAACAGAGTTACTTCCTGAATTCCTGAGGATGTTAGACCATGATTGATTTCCAAGGTTTACAGGGTGTAAGTCCTGTAAATTGAGAGTACCATGGTGTGGTTATAGTACTCTTGCTGCCAGTGGTCATCTCCGAGTGTGGACCATGCCTTGTATAGTTCTCCAGTAAAAGTCCGCATTGAACAACAGTCTTGCAGTGATAGAAAAACTGCACCAGAATTTCCTGCGGATGTCAGTCCTGCAGATGTTAGTCCTGTGGATGTTAGTCCTGTGGATGTTAGTCCTGCGGATGTTAGTCCAGTGGATGTAAGTCCTGTTGATGTTAGTCCTTCAGATGTTAGTCCTGCGGATGTTAGACCGATATAATATTCCTAAGGTAATATTCCTGCGGATGTTAGCTCTAATTCAATCCGAGAGAATTTTAGAACTAAGTATCTATCCTGGTGATAATTTCCATGATTTTTTTCTTTTCAAGCGTCGAATCTATTATTAACCTAGATTTTTAGCAACAGAGCTAAATCTGAGGAGGTTAGACCGAATTTGATTTCTAAGGGGATTTCCGAGGCACAAGTCCTGTAGATGAGAGTACCACGTAGTACCCTTCCAATTCTGCCACAGAGCTTCGCAAAGTGTTGTCAGCATTGAGGTTCAGTTCTGAGTTCCATACTGTAACTTTCCTAACCTGAGAGCTACCTGTGGATGTTAGCTTCTCTCCGAGTTGTTGGGGTGGCTAGTCCCGCCAAAGCATTATATTTCTTATTGTATAATGCACCTCCCGTTGGAGCCACCCAGCCCGCACGACGGGGACGTTCGGAGAGGATTCCGCGGGCCGATAAGAGATGCATTAATTGCACGAGGAGATGCCGAATGCCAATTAATGTACTAATCACCCGAGGCGAAGCCGAGTGTTGATTAGTCAACTAATTGGCAAAAGGTGAGTGCAATTAGTGCACCAGTATTGTACCACGACCAGTCATACTCTTAGTGTAGTAATACGGTGAGAAATGATGTCGAGCCCCGAAGGGGCGGACCATTATTACGAACCGTATTACGTACCGTCATACTGCAACAACTATATTAAGGTACAACTGTACAAGCATATTTTAATAAGACTGGTTTCGAAAACCACTCGTTTTCAGCATTTTTGCAACGAAACTTATCCAAATATTCGTGTCCTTGCTAGTTGCAGTATTATAATTGAAATAGTTGTACTGAGTGGTACAGCACGAAATAACTAATTCTTCCATTCATTTCACTTTGGAAATACTTGGTTACCAACTCTTCTCGTTGCTACTTATTCTTCTTTTCAGCATTTCGATTAACCATGAGTGTAAAAGAAGATATTTGAAGAGATATGAACCATTAAAAGGAACAGCATTTTCCGAGAAGTCCTTTAATGACGTGGTCGTGTGTGGGTGGAAATCCCGAGGATAAGAGAACACCGAAAAAAGTTAGTCACAAGTTAAGTTCATTTCTGTAACTGTATGTTCAATAAACTTGGATTATCCGGCTTTTCTCTATATAATAATCTTGCCCATCTGATCTTCAAATTATCTCAGAAGAAGAAATCCCCCAAAAAGAAGAAAAATGATAAAAAGCGGTTGCTACTCAAGGAAGACACAGGAGAAGAAGGAGAGAAACTTGTGAAGGAAAGAGACCGGGAATCTCCTACCGAGAGAAGTAAGAATGAGGAGCTCGTTGGAGTGGCAAATGGTTTGTCTGGCACTGAACTGCCATCTCAAAGTGCAGCACTTGAACGGGAAGAGTCAATAATTGCTCCTCGTGAGACCTCCGCACAGGATGGCTTACCCATCACACAGGATGGCTTACCCCCCGCACAGGATGGCTTACTCTCCGCACAGGATGGCTTACCCTCCGCACAGGATGGCTTACCCTCCGCACAGGATGGCTTACTCTCCGCACAGGATGACTTACCCATCACACAGGATGGCTTACCCCCCGCACAGGATGGCTTACTCTCCGCACAGGATGGCTTACCCTCCGCACAGGATGGCTTACCCTCCGCACAGGATGGCTTACTCTCCGCACAGGATGGCTTACCCTCCGCACAGGATGGCTTACCCATCACACAGGATGGCTTACCCCCCGCACAGGATGGCTTACCCTCCGCACACAGGATGGCTTACCCTCCGCACAGGATGGCTTACTCTCCGCACAGGATGGCTTACCCTCCGCACAGGAAGGCTTACCCCCCGCACAGGATGCCTTACTCCCCGCACAGGATGGCTTACTCCCCGCACAGGATGACTTACTCTCCGCACAGGATTGCTTACTCCCCGCACAGGATGACTTACCCTCCGCAAAGGATGGCTTACCCTCCGCACAGGATTGCTTACTCTCCGCACAGGATGGCTTACCCTCCGCACAGGATGGCTTACTCTCCGCACAGGATTGCTTACTCTCCGCACAGGATGACTTACCCTCCGCACAGGATGGCTTACCCTCCGCACAGGATGGCTTACCCTCCGCACAGGATGGCTTACCCTCCGCAAAGGATGGCTTACCCTCCGCACAGGATGGCTTACTCCCCGCACAGGATGGCTTACCCTCCGCACAGGATGGCTTACCCTCCGCACAGGATGGCTTACTCTCCGCACAGGATGGCTTACCCTCCGCACAGGATGGCTTACCCATCACACCACAAACCAGTCCCTCCAAGAAGACATCATTCTTCCAACCAGGTAAATTTAGATTGACATTGAACGTCAAAAGAGTCCATCACCAGCAATGAAATATCAATCGAAATATCTTTTCGCTTTATTATTTTGGTGATCACTTTAATTTCTGAGTTCTGTCAGAATTAGCTGCACCCATTATTTCAGGGAGGAGACTCTCTAAAATAGCCAACGCCTGGGATAGAAGACTTTCTCAGGACCATGCCTATCAGCAGGTAAATTTACGGCAAAATTCTGCAACAGGTATTCTAAATTCATTGTAAAAAACTGCACTATAAGTGTAATATTGTAATAATGCCAAGCCTCGAAGATGCGAGCCATTATTACGAACCGTATTACGTTGTATTGCCACCAAGCCCACGGTAAGTATAATAGTTAAAATGCAAGTTTGCTCAGGATTATTTTGACCATGTTACTTCAGATTGGTGTAAAGAAAGGAGCGTTAGAAGGAGAAGACCCATTGCCTGATGTAGGAGACGCCCTTCCTAAGGAGGAAGACAGTGCCGGAAGGAGACTGTCTCTCAAAAACAGCCCACCCACCAACGTTAGTGCTTTGTTATTTGTAGAGTGTGACTTAGAACTGCGCGCCCAGCCAACCCACCAACGTTAGTGCTTTGTTATTTGTAGAGTGTGACTTAGAACTGCGCGCCCAGCCAACCTTCCAACGTTAGTGCTTTGTTATTTGTAGAGTGTGACTTAGAACTGCGCGCCCAGCCAACCTTCCAACGTTAGTGCTTTGTTATTTGTAGAGTCTCAACTAGAACTGCGCGCCCAGCCAACCTTCCAACGTTAGTGCTTTGTTATTTGTATAGTCTAAACTAGAACTGCGCGCCCAGCCAACCTACCAACGTTAGTGCTTTGTTATTTGTATAGTCTAAACTAGAACTGCGCGCCCAGCCAACCTTCCAACGTTAGTGCTTTGTTATTTGTAGAGTGTGACTTAGAACTGCGCTCCCAACCAACCTACCAACGTTAGTGCTTTGTTATTTGTAGAGTGTGACTTAGAACTGCGCTCCCAACCAACCTTCCAACGTTAGTGCTTTGTTATTTGTATAAACTAGAACTGTCTAAACTAGAACTGCGCTCCCAACCAACATACAAACGATAGTAATTTGTTATTTGTAGTCTAAACAGGAACTGCAGCTCAAACAGATTTATGTAGCGTAGATGTTTCGGTTTTAGGCCTTCATAAGACGGTTTAGACCTGATCTAGACAGGAGCGTAAGAAATATCGTACTTGTTACAGTGGCCTTCTACTCTGTCCAAAGTTTGTCTAATTTTGCTCCCCCCCCCCTTTCATTCATATGAAACCCATGATATTTTGATCACTAAAATTCTGCTTCTTCATTTTGTCGCAGTGACTAAGATATACAGCATTAATCAATAGAGACACGGCGGTTTAAATCTGCTGCAACGTCACTTTCCACTTCAAAATATGAGCAATGACTGAGAAAAATATTAATGGTTTTAAATGATTCTGAACTGTTATTGAAGGAGCAAGACCGAGAAAATACTGATCCATTTCAGGCGACAAATTCAGCACAAATTCATCTGTAAGGAGAGTTTTGCGCGTGCCATGTCAGGGCGTTACCCTATCCCAGGAAATGTTAGATCAGGAGAATCATACATCGGGGCAG
The DNA here is from genome assembly GCA_011033025.1 of Beroe forskalii. Lineage (NCBI taxonomy): Eukaryota > Metazoa > Ctenophora > Nuda > Beroida > Beroidae > Beroe > Beroe forskalii. The sequence continues at coordinate 112,508 of WFMF01000305.1, read as the reverse complement.
CTTGTACTCACATTGACACAGTTGTGTCTACATCCTTTTGTCTGGAACAGCTCCTTGCCCTGCGACATTTCCATTGTGACGCGGCTATCTTGTGAAATGACACACGGTACAGCAGAGCTCCGCACAGCTCCGAACAAGCCACGCAGGGAGTTGCCCGCAATGACCTGCACAAGTGCTACATTCCAGCTGATTCAAGACTCCGGCTAGTACCGTGTTTATGCAGTGTTTGATACTATCCCTAATAAGTACGTGGTGTTGTGTAGCCCCCGTCATCTTGTCGTCATGTGCTACGCTTGCCTGCCCGTGGATGTGCTTTACTTGAAGATGCAGGTACTTTGGGAGGTTGTGTCTGATGAAGCACTAATGTATAATGTATATACCAGATACCTACTGTATTAGTACACGGCACTAGTGTACCTATCAAGTGGGTATCTCTAGATTCCTGAGTGAACAACTTAGGACATAGGAACATAAGACCTACACACGTACTATTGGATCTATACTCTGCAATGTGCAGTAACACGGTCATGTTCTCACTGCACCCTCGACAGCAGTGAGAAGCCCTCACTACACCCTCGACAGCAGTGAGAAGCTCTCACTGCACCCTCGATAGCAGTGAGAAACCCTCACTGCATCCTCGCCAGCAATGAGAAGCCCTCACTACACCCTCGAAAGCAGTGGGAAGCCCTCACTGCACCCTGGACAGCAGTGAGAAGCCCTCACTGCACCCTCGAAAGCAGTGAGAAGCCCTCACTGCACCCTCTACAGCAGTGAGAAGCCCTCACTGCACCCTCGACAGCAATGAGAAGCCCTCACTGCACCCTCGACAGCAGTGAGAAGCCCTCACTGCACCCTCGACAGCAGTGAGAAGCCCTCACTACACCCTCGACAGCAGTGAGAAGCCCTTACTGCACCCTCGACAGCAGTGAGAAGCCCTCACTGCACCCTCAACAGCAGTGAGAAGCCCTCACTGCACCCTCGACAGCAGTAAGAAGCCCTCACTGCACCCTCAACAGCAGTGAGAAACCCTCACTGCACCCTCGACAGCAGTGAGCAGCCCTCACTGCTCCCTCGACAGCAGTGAGAAGCCCTCACTGCACCCTCGACAGCAGTGAGAAGCCCTCACTGCACCCTCGACAGCAGTGAGAAGCCTCACTGCACCCTCGACAGCAGTGAGAATCCATCACTGCTCCCTCGACAGCAGTGAGAAGCCCTCACTGCACCCTCGACAGCAGTGAGAAGCCCTCACTGCACCCTCGACAGCAGTGAGAAGCCCTCGCTGCTCCCTCGACAGCAGTGAGAAGCCCTCACTGCACCCTCGACAGCAGTGAGAAGCCCTCACTGCACCCTTGACAGCAGTGAGAAGCCCTCACTGCACCCTCGACAGCAGTGAGAAGCCCTCGCTGCTCCCTCGACAGCAGTGAGAAGCCCTCACTGCACCCTCGACAGCAGTGAGAAACCCTCACTGCACCCTCAACAGCAGTGAGAAGCCCTCACTGCACCCTCGACAGCAGTTAGAAGCCCTCGCTGCTCCCTCGACAGCAGTGAGAAGCCCTCACTGCACCCTCTACAGCAGTGAGAAGCCCTCACTGCACCCTCGACAGCAGTGGGAAGCCCTCACTGCACCCTCGACAGCAGTTAGAAGCCCTCACTGCACCCTCGACAGCAGTGTGAAGCCCTCACTGCTCCCTCGACAGCAGTGAGAAGCCCTCACTGCACCCTCGACAGCAGTTAGAAGCCCTCGCTGCTCCCTCGACAGTAGTGAGAAGCCCTCACTGCACCCTCGACAGCAATGAGAAGCCCTCACTGCACCCTCTACAGCAGTGGGAAGCCCTCACTGCACCCTCGACAGCAGTGAGAAGCCCTCACTGCACCCTCGACAGCAATGAGAAGCCCTCACTGCACCCTCTACAGCAGTGGGAAGCCCTCACTGCACCCTCGACAGCAGTGAGAAGCCCTCACTGCACCCTCGACAGCAGTGAGAAGCAATCACTGCACCCTAGACAGCAGTGAGAAGCCCTCACTGCTCCCTCTACAACAGTGAGAAGCCCTCACTGCACCCTCGACAGCAGTGAGAAGCCCTCACTGCACCCTCGACAGCAGTGAGAAGCCCTCACTGCACCCTCGACAGCAGTGAGAAGCCCTCGCTGCTCCCTCGACAGCAGTGAGAAGCCCTCACTGCACCCTCGACAGCAGTGAGAAGCCCTCACTGCTCCCTCGACAGCAATGAGATGCCCTCACTGCACCCTCGACAGCAGTGAGAAGCCCTCACTGCTTTCTCTACAGCAGTGAGAAGTTCTCACTGCACCCTCGACAGCAGTGAGAAGCCCTCACTGCTCCCTCGACAGCAGTGAGAAGCCCTCACTGCACCCTCGACAGCAGTGAGAAGCCCTCACTGCACCCTCGACAGCATTGAGAAGCCCTCACTGCACCCTCGACAGCAGTGAGAAGCCCTCACTGCACCCTCGACAGCAGTGAGAAGCCCTCACTACACCCTCGACAGCATTGAGAAGCCCTCACTGCACCCTCGACAGCAGTGAGAAGCCCTCACTGCACCCTCGACAGCAGTGAGAAGCCCTCACTGCACCCTCGACAGCAGTGAGAAGCCCTCACTGCACCCTCGACAGCAGTGAGAAGCCCTCACTGCACCCTCGACAGCAGTGAGAAGCCCTCACTGCACCCTCGACAGCAGTGAGAAGCCCTCACTGCACCCTCGACAGCAGTGAGAAGCCCTCACTGCACCCTCGACAGCAGTGAGAAGCCCTCACTGCACCCTCGACAGCAGTGAGAAGCCCTCACTGCACCCTTGAGCCCTTGGGTCAACTACAAAAGCACTGCCGTTCTTTTAATTTGAACCTCACTAATCATAATGAAATATTCAAAGAAAAGGAAGGAATAATATTAGTTCTGTGGATTAGTTTATTAAAATCAGCTTCTTTCATTTTTTCGCACGCGACTTATTAACTTATTTTTAACAGTGATCCGATCAATCAGTTTAGAAACATTCAGTTAAGGCCTGTGGATACCTATAACTATATTGATCATTCTTTCCTCCTTAGGCTGTCGTTGCTCCAGATTCTCCTTCGAAGATCAAGCCCAAGAGGGTGAGTTTTTAATAAATCAATCAGTTTTGCAAAATCCATTGATTTGTTTTCAATAATAATTCGTTTTGCTAGAACCTTTGAATTGCATTGAAATTCAAGTCGACCATGCTTCTAAGCTTCCTCGCCACACTTCACAGCTTCATGTGTGAATACTACCACACCACTGTTTCCACACTTCACATATTCAACACTACCACACCACTCTGCCACTATTTCCAGCTTCAACACCACCACACCACTTTTGCCACATTTCACAGCTTCAACACTACCACACCACTCTGCCACTATTTCCACACTTCACAGCGCCATGTACCAACACTACCACACCTCTCTGCCACGGAACATCATGTTTTTAGACTTACAATACACACTCCTTTACACTTGCGTGATGAGGATGGACTCCTGTGACCTAGCAAAGTAGGCGTTACTTCGTTCTCTATATGTCATGTAAATCCAAGGCGATGTCCTCACTGCAAAGTTATAATGTTTAGCACGGCTCACATCTTAAGCTACTGATGAAGGAGCTGGGCAATGTTACTCATTGCAGAATATGTTACTATCCACATTTTACACTTTCTAAGTTTGCCAGGTTTTTCGTCGATTAATTTTAGGAAAATGTAGAAAATCTAAAAAAGTAGTGAGTACCTGTAGATTATTTGATGGAGATCACAAGCACCAGTTCATAGTTCTCAGACTTTTGACTGGTTTACATGAGATGCTATGCTGGTGCTTTTTGAGTGTAGTCCTCAGAGGGTTCGCTCTGCACCTTCTGGTAATAATGTTGCGATGTATACGCCTCTTTTGTAATATCTTGTTTGTTTTTCAGACTGGTATAGATCTGTATCAATTAACCCGTAGCTTCGCCCTCTCTTGGATCTAATTCGAACGTGATATTAGATTTGTACATTGCCCACCGACCACGCCCTGCCGGCCACATGGGGAGTAGCTATTTTAGAGTTTCAGGACAAATCTCTTCAATATTTTGTTGCATTGATGTAAGGTGATGAGGATTTTGCAACTAATGTCGATACATTTCAAATGGGCATATGCCCATTTTATGTTGATGTGACGATATTGTAAATTCCAATTCTTTAAGCTTCTATTCTTAGGATTGGAAATTTGAGGAGATATTCCGCCGAATCTACGCCTGCCGCAGGTAGCACCTAATTGCTTAATTAATCACGCATTATTGACCAGGAGCGTGTCTTCCTAGGTTACATGCTCTCAATTTGCTGCCGTGGCTGAGCAAAGGGCTTCTTGTTGCCAAAACTGCGCTTTTTGCCTTTTGGTTGTTCAAAAATGGACATGCATGAAAATTTGCCTCATCGGACATAATTATCACGGACATAACAGTCACGCTGAGCATCTCAGCGTCAGTCGGTGTAATGTTATTCAGTCAGGCTCTTGATCGAAAGATCCTGGGTTCGATTCCCGACTGAGCTACGGGTGAAAGATACCTTGGCATCTCAAGCCTATGCAGTATGCAGCCACACGGTTCACTCAGCCGAGCGCACAGGAGACTGTGCGGGAGGGGTAAATGAGAAGCTGCCCATTGCAGCGAAGTCTCGGGCGAAGAAAGTATGGATTACACTTCCTTAACCGTCACTGGCTTGATAATACTTGAATCCTTCGATTCCTGTCATTGGCCGTACGGCTGTTGGAATAGAAGTAAAACCTTCAAAATAAAATAGAATATGTCCGGGGTAATTATGTCCGTGATTTTTAGGTCCGTAGAAATCAAATCCAGCATTTCAGTATTAAAATTTCTGACTTCATCTCTTTAAACGCACAGATAGTAAAATTCTTCAGGAAATTATACTCTTTTTCATGCTTAGTAATTGTGATGATATGGAAATTTATTATTAATTTCGAAAAAATAATGAAAAATCTTCGATTTAAGCATTCAAATCGTGGAAGAATCGAGCCGAAAGTTTCAAATTTTTATAAGTTTTAAGTGGCAAAATTTCTCGTTATGTTGCGACTTTCTTGTTGAGACTTGAGTTTTGGTTGTTTGCAAAACAAAATCGCAAATCGGCAACACATGCGTGTTGTTGATTTTATATCTTATGTTATTTTCTATTACTATTGATATGCTGATATCAATGTGCCTTTACTTTTAGATGATCACTTTGTTCTTATCAAAGAGATATTTTGCCCCTAATAAAGTAATCTTTAACATAAAATGAATTCACACGTGAATAATGTTTGTGCCGCCGTATACAATTAAATTTGACCAGGCCAAGAAATTATCAAGTGAAACGAAGGCTAAGCCGGGATAAGTCGCACCGTTGCTATGGATACAGATATTCTGCACGTGCAGATTATAATCAGTTCTATGCGAGTGCTTTCTGATACGTTGTTGACTGCTGCGTTTTAGCGTTTTAAAATGAACGACGTGTTTACTGTTTTTTATTTGAAATTCAAGATCTGGAAATAGAGAACGGGTATGGCTGGCATCGTGGAGGCTATTTCCGTTGGCATCTCTTCATAAATCTGTGACAGACGTTGGTCGATTTGAATCAATGCTGAGTTGATGGTTAACGGAAAAATGTGAATTTACAGCAATTTAAGATTGAACAAAATCAAAATCAAATTGAATCGAATTTGGGCCTAGCACATTGCGCTTTTGGAATACTGCTCTTGGCGTAAATCAATGCTTTGATTCAACGTTCAGTATGAGTACGATACTCGGTTTAATTTTCAGATTTAAGTTCATCATACAAGAGCAAATTATAATGATCAAAACTTGCACGGTCCAGCATCACTAAAAGTAACTAAAGAATAATGGTTAAGTTTGCTCCTTCATAAACTTTTTGAGAGCTTATTATTTGGTCCTGTATCATCTGGCAGGCCCAACGGGCCTTTCTAGTAATAAATAACATAAGTTGATTTGAAGAACATTAAACCCTTACATTTCGATAGGACACTGTCAACATGGACAGTTACTCTGACGCTCTCCTGAAACGTTTCATTATAAACCACATTCCTTGAACGATCAGCCCCCTCTTCACTCCACCAAGAGCTGAAGTAGCTACTCTTCTATCCAGTGCCGAAAATCTCTGAAGTAGCTACCCTTCTATCCAGTGCCGAAAAGCTCTGAAGTAGCTACCCTTCTATCCAGTGCCGAAAAGCTCTGAAGTAGCTACTCTTCTATCCAGTGCCGAAAAGCTCTGAAGTATCTACCCTTCTATCCAGTGCCGAAAAGCTCTAAAAGTCTAAAGTAGCTACCCTTCTATCCAGTGCCGAACAGCTGTGAATTAGCTACCTCTCACTTTATCCTTTGCTGACTGCTGCTCTCCTGATGATAAAGAATGACGGGTTCCCGGTCCCCCATCCACAGGATGCCCCCATTGTAGAAAGTGCGGCGGAGGACGAAGAAGAGACTCCCGCCAAGACAGGTGTGGATGTCGCCAAACTCAGGAGGTTCTTTGACAGAAGGACCGCCATACGACGGAGGAGCTTCAAGTGGAAATACCAGCCAGGGGCTGCCAAGGTCAGTTGAAGTGGTAGAGTTTTACATGATTTTGATTGTAGGTTTTAGATCTAAACATACAGGGTTGTGCATGAGCGTGTAAATCTCCTGTATGTAAAACCCTGTATGTAAAACCCTGTATGTAAAACCCTGTATGTAAAACCCTGTATGTAAAACCCTGTATGTAAAACCCTGTATGTAAAACCCTGTATGTAAAACCCTGTATGTAAAACCCTGTATGTAAAACCCTGTATGTAAAACCCTGTATGTAAAACCCTGTATGTAAAACCCTGTATGTAAACCCCTGTATGTAAAACCCTGTATGTAAAACCCTGTATGTAAAACCCTGTATGTAAAACCCTGTATGTAAACCCCTGTATGTAAACCCCTGTATGTAAAACCCTGTATGTAAAACCCTGTATGTAAAACCTTGTATGTTTAGATCTAAAACCTAAAATAAAACAACGAATAGGGGCATGCTGCTCTGAAGAGTCTGCGTGTGATAGTGCACATGGTTACGGGGATGGCCCTAACAATTACATTTCTGCAAGCAGGTGGCTCATATTAGCATATTTAGATCGCTGCATGAGCATTGTTCAGGGGCCGTGGGTGGCCCGCAAATACACAAAATTTCTTGAGCACTGAAATATTAAATACTTATATAGAAACCCCTTTGTGACAGTTTCAGACAGATTGATAACTTGTAATTTTTTTTAGGTAAATATTTTTTTTATGCAAATATTTTTTGCATAACATAGTTGATATTGAATGCCCTGGTTCTTTAAGTGCTCCAATCATTGAGAGAATATCATCTGACATCTATTATCCGGCTAAATATTGTCAGCTGTATGCCATTAAAGCATATTAATATAATTCGTATTAAGTATATATTGCAGCTTGAGCAATATGATATACACCAAGGCATTACCTGATAGTGCAGTTTACAGTTGATTGTATTGGTGTCACGAAACGACCGAGGTTTCTATTTTAGCCGAAGCCGAAGTTAATAAGATGGAGGTTTAATTGCAATTTCTTCATTGAAAAACTGTTGAAATAAATGGATGGAAATGGTTTCTTACCAATTTTCTGGATTCAATGAAGATTTTATGCAAACTAAGAAAACCACCAAGGTCAAAATTTTAGCACAATTCATAATTTATCAATTTCTATCGAGTGTTAGAAAATGGCTGAAGTTGTTGGTCGTTTGATAATTGATAATTGTTATGTGATATGTTGGCTATGGCCTATGTAGCGGTACAAGTAGTAAAACTAAAAGATTTGGGACTGGCGGGCTGCTGCCTGCGCTAGGTAGAGTGGACTGTCAAATCTCATTCATGACATCCAGGGTTCAAGTCTCGGGGGTCTCCCAACTCATAAAAGCGTCATTCTTGCCAAGCTAACGCGGCCGTGCCATTACTCAAGGATGCATCTCATAGGGTGTAGCGTGTTGGTGACAGTAGAATTTAAAAATAATTTAGTCAAATGACTTAGTTAACCATAACAAAGCTTGAAAGGAAATTGTCTCTTGCTTGACAAGAGGTCTGTTTGTCGTGCTGACCTGCTCTTCTAGAATATTTAATTATATGTAAGAATAAACTAATAAATGCGAATAAATCCACTGTTGCATTCTAACTTTCACAAACATCAAATTTTTGCTCCTTTCCTTCGATTTCTGCCTTTTCTGCCTTTTCATGAATATAATTGCTACTGAAATTGATGATCAGGAATGAATAAGGGTACCGGATTAGGTCCCAAGTGCACGTTTTTAATGTTCATAGTATGATACAGAACGTGAAGTGATATAGGACGTGAAGTGATACAGGACGTGAAGTGATACAGGACGTGAAGTGATACAGGACGTGAAGTGATACAGGACGTGAAGTGATACAGGACGTGAAGTGATACAGGACGTGAAGTGATACAGGACGTGAAGTGATACAGGACGAAGTGAAGTGATACAGGACGTGAAGTGATACAGGACGTGAAGTGATACAGGACGTGAAGTGATACAGGACGTGAAGTGATACAGGACGTGAAGTGATACAGGACGTGAAGTGATACAGGACGTGAAGTGATACAGGACGTGAAGTGATACAGGACGTGAAGTGATACAGGACGTGAAGTGATACAGGACGTGAAGTGATACAGGACGTGAAGTGATACAGGACGTGAAGTGATACAGGACGTGGTGATACAGGACGTGAAGTGATACAGGACGTGAAGTGATACAGGACGTGAAGTGATACAGGACGTGAAGTGATACAGGACGTGAAGTGATACAGGACGTGAAGTGATACAGGATACAGGACGTGAAGTGATACAGGACGTGAAGTGATACAGGACGTGAAGTGATACAGGACGTGAAGTGATACAGGACGTGAAGTGATACAGGACGTGAAGTGATACAGGACGTGAAGTGATACAGGACGTGAAGTGATACAGGACGTGAAGTGATACAGGACGTGAAGTGATACAGGACGTGAAGTGATACAGGACGTGAAGTGATACAGGACGTGAAGTGATACAGGACGTGAAGTGATACAGGACGTAGTGATACACGACGTGAAGTGAGGACGTGAAGTGATACAGGACGTGAAGTGATAGGACGTGAAGTGCGACGTGAAGTGATACAGGACGTGAAGTGACAGGACGACGTGAAGTGATACAGGACGTGAAGTGATACAGGACGTGGTGATACAGGACGTGAAGTGATACAGGACGAAGTGATACAGGACGTGGTGATACGTGAAGTGATACAGGACGATACAGGACGTGAAGTGATACAGGACGTGAAGTGATACAGGACGTGAAGTGATACAGGACGTGAAGTGATACAGGACGTGAAGTGATACAGGACGAAGTGATACAGGACGTGAAGACGTGAAGTGATACAGGACGTGAAGTGATACAGGACGTGAAGTGTTACAGGACGTGAAGTGATACAGGACGTGAAGCGATACAGGACGTGAAGTGATACAGGACGTGAAGTGATACAGGACGTGAAGTGATACAGGATGTGAAGTGATATAGGACGTGAAGTGATAGAGGACGTGAAGTGATACACGACGTGAAGTGATACAGGACGTGAAGTGATACTGGACGTGAAGTGATAGAGGACGTGAAGTGATACAGGACTTGAAGTGATACAGGACTTGAAGTGATACAGGACTTGAAGTGATACAGGACGTGAAGTGATACAGGACGTGAAGTGATACAGGACGTGAAGTGATACACGACGTGAAGTGATACAGGACGTGAAGTGAAACAGGACGTGAATTGATACAGGACGTGAAGTGATACAGGACGTGAAGTGATATAGGACGTGAAGTGATACAGGACGTGAAGTGATACAGGACGTGAGGTGATACAGGACGTGAAGTGATACAGGACGTGAAGCGATACAGGACGTGAAGTGATACACGACGTGAAGTGATACAGGAAGTGAAGTGATACAGGACGTGAAGTGGAAGTGATACAGGACGTGAAGCGATACAGGACGTGAAGTGATACACGACGTGAAGTGATACAGGAAGTGAAGTGATACAGGACGTGAAGTGATACAGGACGTGAAGTGATACAGGACGTGAAGTGATACAGGACGTGAAGTGATACACGACGTGAAGTGATACAGAAGTGAAACAGGACGTGAATTGATACAGGACGTGAAGTGATACAGGACGTGAAGTGATATAGGACGTGAAGTGATACAGGACGTGAAGCGTGATACAGGACGTGAAGTGATACAGGACGTGAAGCGATACAGGACGTGAAGTGATACACGACGTGAAGTGATACAGGAAGTGAAGTGATACAGGACGTGAAGTGATACAGGACGTGAAGTGATACAGGACGTGAAGCGATACAGGACGTGAAGTGATACACGACGTGAAGTGATACAGGAAGTGAAGTGATACAGGACGTGAAGTGATACAGGACGTGAAGTGATACAGGACGTGAAGTGATACAGGATGTGAAGTGATACAGGACGTGAAGTGATACAGGACGTGAAGTGATACAGGACGTGAAGTGATACAGGACGTGAAGTGATACAGGACGTGAAGTGATACAGGACGTGAAGTGATACATGACGTGAAGTTATCATCCTGGCACTAGACACCTGAGTTCTGGGTTGCTCGCTGTGTGTGACTAATGTTAAGCTGTTAGGGCCCCCGCTTCACAATGTAGCATTTGGAACATTTAATTGGTGTCTTACACACTTATTAATTCAGTCATTTGTCATGTCGTGAATCACAAGGAAATGAGCTGTTCATTCTTCTTGAAGTCACGTCTATTTTAATCGGAACTTTCAGAAGTTTATGACAGATAGGCGATAAAACAACTTACTTGAGAACCGATTTGACCAATATTAAATCCTATCGGACAAACACAATATTCGGCTATCTTTTTATGGTGGTTCTAAACATGAAGAATTCGTCTGGCAACCTTCTCACCAGCAAACGGCACACTTGTCTACCTAAGTGTATGCATACAATGTAAGACAGGGCACAAGAATCATTGGTTGGTCGTTGGTGCTGCGTCACTCTGATGGTTTGAAATGGTGCATCCCTCTGCCTACGATTCTATGAAATATGTCAACACTAAACATCATGTGTGATCTTATTAACGGAGGATATTCATTTTAAGGTTTATGGAAATATGTGGTAAGATCTCAACGTAATCACTTAACATTTAAGCAAATTTAATTATTTTATTCTCCGAACGGAGAAAAGACCCACACATACGATTCCTTGGAATTGTTTGAGCATTGAACCATGGTAGCTGTGTAAACACATACAGCTGTGCTTAAATGTCATTGAATATGCCTTGATAAGAGTTAGACATTAATTTCCAATGTTTGATGTTTGTTGAAGCAATTTTGCTCGTTCCTTTCGTTTATTTACGCTGCTCGTTTCTCATATCTTCTTATTATATCGTTCTGCCATCGCTCTATTTTTAACTCCCATCTTATTTAGTAGAGTAGTAAGTGAAGCGGACCCATCACTAGCAGATAGCGCATACAAGCATCTTGATGCCCAAAGTGAGGACATCCTGTTCAAAGTGAGGACATCCTGTTCAAAGTGAGGACATCCTGTTCAAAGTTAGGACATCCTGTTCAAAGTTAGGACATCCTGTTCAAAGTTAGGACATCCTGTTCAAAGTGAGGACATCCTGTTAAAAGTGAGGACATCCTGTTCAAAGTTAGGACATCCTGTTCAAAGTGAGGACATCCTGTTCAAAGTGAGGACATCCTGTTCAAAGTGAGGACATCCTGTTCAAAGTGAGGACATCCTGTTCAAAGTGAGGACATCCTGTTTAAAGTGAGGAATGACGCGCAGAAACCCAACCAGACTCTCTGTTCCGGGGCGCTGACTCCGCCGAACCAGCGCCCTCCATCAAGAGGTCCCTCTCTCCCTACAGAAACAGGGCTGTCAGCGCCTTCAGCGCCTCCAATTCCTACTCCGGGAGTGGATACAAGGTGGAGCTGCCCAAAGCAGCAAGGGAACCTGACTACTTCTCAGACACCAGGGGGAGCCCTCCCCTTCCTCAAACCCCGGACACAAAGGGGAGCTCTCCCCTTCCCTTCAGCAGGGAATCCGGGCATTTTGACACCCCTCTCTCGTTCCGGCACTCAGAGACCTCACCAGTCCGGGGTCACTACGCCCTTCCCTACACTGCCAGCGAGCTGAACGCTAAATACGGGGGAGGGGGGCTGCCCCACACCACTCCAGACCCCCCTCACGGGGGTGGGGGGCTGCCCCACACCACTTCAGACACCTCTGACCGGGGAGGGGGGCTGCCCCACACCACTTCAGACACCTCTGACCGGGGAGGGGGGCTGCCCCACTACTCTCCAGGCCCATCCGACGATCCCAGGAGGAACTCTCTGGACCCCTCCTCTGAGTTGGTAGATGGGAGCTCCACGCACTCAGACTCTTCAGTCCTCCTTCTGAGGGGGTGAGTACTTCCAGCTGATTGACTCTCTTTTCCTAAAATGAAACAAATTATTATAAGTCAAATCTTAGCTGGAAATCATGACTCTGTTTTGTTTGACTGAACCAATCTAAGAGGTGTTTTGTTCTTTTTTGAGTTTTAGAATTTAGATGATTTTAGAATCTTTACTCGACCAGGACAATTGGGTGTCCCAGTTCAGAGAAAGATATCGGTCAACCAAAGTGCCTGACTTGAGTGTAGTTACTGATGCCGAGAGTCAGATAGCTGTGGTTGATAGCTTACTTGCCAAATATGAAACCAGTCCCGCGAACAAGGTTATACTCCGTTTATTATTAAGATTATTTTACTGCTTTTTTTTGGATTGGAATGGTAAATCATTGGAATGGTAAATCATTCTTTCATGATTGTTGCCACGAGTAGATAGGTACCGATTCTACACCATCTCTACCTGTTCCGTTTTTAGGTGGACTTAACGATTTCGAGTGAAGACGTACAGGCTAGATACCTCCAGAGGCGGGATTCTGACGAAAGGAACTTGCCTCCAGGCAAGGAAACCAGAGCTGGAGTTAATGAGGGAAGCAACGCTAAGGAACCTAAGGAGGATGAGGCCAATGTAAAGACTGATAGTTGTGAATTGGGCGATATCAAAAGGACAAGAACTGATGAAATGAGTCCTATTCTGATAGATCTGGAGGACGGTGATGAGCTCCTAGGAGAGGACATGGTCTTATCAGTGCCCAAAGTTGACGTATTGACAGAGAAAGTGTCAGAGACGACAAAGTCTGGTGAAGAAACTGAAAAGGGCACAGAGACTTCTATTGAAGCAGTCGATGTTGCTTTGTTTGACAAATCTGAGGAAACCCAACCACTCAACAAACCAGATGTATGTGTTAGTGGAGATACGATGAAAAGCCCTAACTTACCAGTCATCCTGGAAGGAGATGCTTCGTGCATCACTGCTGATGATGTGAGTACTGCGATAATTTAACGTAAGTTGTAAAGCCAGAGCAAGTTATGCAAGAACCAGAGCAAGGAGACAATATCTTGCTCTTAGCTCTCTGACATTACCTGCTTCCCCTTGATCACATGAAATTTAAGTGGGGTTTTGGGGGCGTTCGTTGAAAGACATCTCGTAAGTCACCCCAGCAGGTTGTTGTTTTTTGAAAGACACAGTTTGTACTTTGTCGCACTTAATAATTTACTAAGTTAAGTGTGTACTTTTTAAGCACAAAAACTAATAAGTAAAAGGTGGAAGAAACCTCGGAACTCCTTCACAGGAGTTAATTTGGGAAATTCTTTGCTGTGAAATCCTTTTTTGCCGTGCGTGACAGTGTGCAAGTTTACTTTCTACTTTTCTATGCAAAGCATAGTGAAACAAATTCGGGCACCAGCTGTTACCAGTAGTATGTGCAGGGTCAGCATACAGCAGCTGTCTTGCAGCTGGTATGCTGCACATTGCAGCAGGTTTATGCAGTGTATTCAAAATCCCTATAGACACCGGTGTACCATTCGTAATGAATTATTAGGCACTTTAGTGCTATAATCCTGATTCATTGTGCACTTGGTACTCTGCTGACAAAGGGTCCCGGACCCTTGAAGGTTCCTTGACGGACCCGTCACGGTTCTGTAACAGTACAAACCTATGCAACAGTACAAACCTATGCAACAGTACAAACCTATACAATCAAACCCTCTTATAATGCGATATTACGTGTGTACACTCGGGCCTTCGGCCACTTGTGTGTAATATCACGGTTGTACTTTTTACTCGTTACTAAACCCTTCATTTTTAGGGGGGGTCCACCGGCCAACGGCCAACCGTCTTAAAAATTTGGTGTTTCGGCCAATTGGCCGTTGGCCGGTTGGCCGTTTTTTTCCTTTTTCATCCCTGGTTTCGCCCAGAAGCATTATAGTTGAAAGTTGTGAGAGAAAAAGTTGTTACAATTTCTATAACTGGTATTTTCCTGCTAATTTGATTGGTGGGGGGTGTCAAATGTGTCAATCAAGGTCGTTGAAACAGTTGAAATTAGCCCTTGTGCTTGAAGAAGGCCCAAGCTCCATATGTTTATATAATGCTGTTTTATGTTGCCAAAATCAACTTTTGAAAGTTGTTAATGGTCTAGGATATGTAGATTAACCCTTGATAAGTTCAAGTGTAGACCATCCCACCTGTAAGGTTCTTCCGTAAGGTTCTTCCCTTATAGTCTTAAAAATCCATTGCAGTATAGTCATGTTGTCTTATCCCTGATTCCCTGCCATGCCTGGAACTATTTCCTGTTCATGTATGAAACAAATGATTCTATTGACTGTCTCCCTGCATGTATATGACCTAGAGATGACATTCACGAGCCCTTGCCAGCTTGCCTAGCAGTCCTAAATAGTTTATGCAGTCCAAGTACTAAGGCCTTATAGTTTGCAATGATTCCTAGGATTGGCTCAGGCCTTTTTGTAGTGCGGCATGCAATTCATTTGACCCTCCGACAATACACCCCCAACACTTGATCTATAAGACATGTAGTCATAGTCAGGAAGCTGTCAGCAGTAAGTCTGGAGTAGTTCCGGATGAGGATCTGGATCCTCTCGTTCCTCCTTGTTTCCAGGGCAGATGGCTTGATCACGTCTCCTCTGTAGGCACGGAACATCTTGGTTCAGGAGAGGTTCATCCCACTTAAAGACCTTGAATAAGCTGCGGATTATTGCGTTTGATCTGTGTTGATTCATCGAGGAATGCAATGCCGGGGGGTAAATGTCGCTGCAATCCTCGAACTGTGATGTTTGATCCCCCGCTTTCCTCTACAGATTTGCTGTACTGAAGTAGTGAAGTAGGTGATGTAATGTTGGGGGGTTGAATGTCCCTTAACCGGTTTTATGGTGCTCTGAGCAGAGGAAGCACCTGGCCACCTGGTCAGGGTGAATTCCCCCTTTGTAGATGTGTACAGTAAGGCCGTCATTAACCATAAGGTGTCCAATGATACAATGATGAGGTGCCTATGATAGAGAGATAGAGGAACTATCTGGTAAAGGTAGGGATCTGTTGTAGCATGGGGACCAGATGTACCATCATATCCAGGATGTGCAGGCTAAGTGATTCGTCTAGGCACCAAGGTTTGTACCCAGGTAGAGGGATAGATCTGTGTGCAGCAGGAGGGGAGTTGGTGGTTTCTGCGACACTCGATTGGGATGGACAAGGAATCCATTGGCGAGGGCCAGGAGCTGCAAGACAGGATGAAAATACTGAGGAGGAGACTGGGTAGAAGACTCAGAACGAAGTTAAGGAGCAGTGGCTGATCATGAGGAGTTGAGGAGAGGCCAAGGTACTAAGGCGGGACAGGGCTGAGGAATCCATGGTACTTTAGTGTGAGGCACTGAGTCAGTGCGACTAGATGGGCAGGGGCACTTTCAGGGCTAAATTGGGGCAAAGAGGGCTGTACTGGAAAGAAGGATGGTGGAAGAATGAAGTCAGGAGGTGAAGCTGAAGGGAGCACTGGTGTTGAAGGAGGTAATATAAGTTGTGGAAAGGTGATATTACTATATTAGTGGTTGAAACTGGTTGCAGGGCCTTGAGGTTGACAGAATTCTGGGAAGCCAACTTTAGCTCCAATAGTCCAATTTCAGGACTCTGTGCCGCAGTCTTATTAATTGGCAATCCCTTTCATCAGAATTAAGGAGCCCTCATGCAAGGAGATTTTTTTCCCGGCCACTGGAACATATTCAATACCTCTTGGTGAACCTATTTAGATGTTAACAGTAGGATGATCCTGGTCCATGAGTTGCTAAAAGAACTAGACTGTACGAAAATGAGCTAAATTATCTTTAATATCACATTTTTCGATATTAGTGTCTTCAAATGTACTCAGATGTGTTCTTAGAATTATTACAAACAACTTTCTCTGGGAGTTTTTGATTGGACCCCTAAAGAGCGTAAATATCAAAATAAAAACGGCCAACCGGCCAACCGTCTAAAAAATTTTCAATTTCGGCCAATTGGCCGTTGGCCGTTGGCCGGTGGACCCCCCCCTTTTTACCAATCATTCATACCAACCATGATACATATAAAACAGCATGGTCTGCTTTTGCCATCTTGTAAATAACAATCCTGATAAAATTCATATTTCAGAAGTCAGACAAGATCAAGGCAAAGGCTAATATCTTTGAGGTAAGTCATTTGTTTTAATATCACAGTATCTAAGTTACCCAGAAAGTTTTGCAGATTAGAGCAAAATAGTGGCCAGAAATAGACATTTGTCCCTGTGGCTACTCTGCTCCTGCTTCAGTCCGGATCGGTCAGAGAATTAGGATCGGTCAGAGAATTTTCAAGTCGGAACCTTAACTCAGGTGTTTTCCGATTTATTAAGTCACCAATACGAAATATTATCAGAAAATATGGCTGATACTTTTTGAGATACTGCCAAGCGATTTCCTGACCATGGATATTTCTGGCCAATATAACTTAAAATCTATAAAACATCTATAAAAGAATAACCCATTCTTTTGAGACGAGAAATCGATGATTATCTAAACTCTAAAATTATTTGTTGGACCGGTATGAGCCACTCCCACTTTTTACATGGATGTTTTGTCGTTTTTGCCGAAAATCGGGATTTCTATTCTTGCCCATCATAAGCTACGTGTCAGCACAGTTTGTTAACTTTAACTTCTGAATCTGAGATGACTTATGTATCAAGGAAACCTCCCAAATGGCCAAATCAGGCAGTGTTAGGAAAGCGGTATACTTCGCTGTCCTTGGCACAACGCGCCCAGCATTCGAACTGTTTGTTTACTGTTTGTTTACTTCAGCGTTCGTTGTCTTATAGTCTTTTATTCGATCCACTTTTTGATGGCCAAATTTATCACCAATTCTCCGCACAGTTTATCATAAAAGTTGAATGATCAGAGCACGAGTTGACAGGACACTAATTGCTCTCAAATTCGTTACTTGTGATCTACTCACAATTGGGTCTTGGGTCAGCCATTTGGCGTCAATCATGACAAAGGCAGAGAATGAGAAATGACTTGAACGATGTTCAGGTATGGAACCATCTACATGGATCTATAGATATAAATAATACTAGCAGGCCCGATGGGCCTGCAATTACATTGCTCACTCGGCTAGGCTCAGACTAAGCGCAAAATCATATTCATAATTTCACGCCGCGCATTTTGTCTTGTAAGTTCGTAACTATATCTGAAATAACTTTGCGACGCGCGCAGAGTTTCTGCGTTGCGCGCAAGATTAAAATGCGCGCGCATTTCGCGTTTTGTTAGTTCAACAATTTTATTTTCCCTTACGTTTACGTAAAGTGTTCTGAATCGAAATTCGTGAACTTCTCATTAATTTTGAAACACGCCGAGACGTAGGATCGAACATCGTTCGATGCGAATTTATTTCATCGGTTGAACTTTACTGCTTAGATAGTTTTTGTAATAACTTTCCAAAACTTCCGATAACTGTCGTCCAAAATATTCCTTCATGCCTCATGAACTAAAAATTTAAAAACATCAACATTTAAAAGCAACATCTCGACAGCTTAAATCACTAACGTAATAGTAGCACTACTTCACGAACTACTTTATGTTGCACGTGCGCAAATATCCAACTCCATAGCAACGGCACCTCATTTCTTCCGTTTGCATTCGTTTTCCTTGATATTTTCTTGGCAAGCTCAAATTTAAACTGTGCGCCCGCACAAACAGACAAAATTCACGTGCCATCTCCAAATTATATATAAGATTGCACGAGGAATGACTTGAAGCATGTTCAGGTATGGAACCATCTACATAGATATAAATAACATTGTACAAATTTGTGTAAATAATGTAACGACTTTGAGAATTGCTGTTTTTGCTGTATTGTATAAGACCCCTTCTTGGAGGAGGAGGGACATTTCCCCGGTGGGAAACGTCGGTACAGGGGTCACGGGACACCACTTATAGCGACGGCAAGGTGCCTCTGGCACCCTCGAGTTCCCGGAGTTTGATGAGATGCCATCATAGTCATAATGAATGAATGCATCAATCTAATGATCAAGAGATTTTGACCGAAGGATTTCGAGTGAAGTAGATCATCAATAGCCCAGGTCCATATCCCAACTCCTTCATCATCTAAATTAGGTACTTGGACACCAGTACAGGGCCGCATATTAACATGACTATGCTAATAACCAAATCAATTGATTATATTTATCGACCCTAATATCAATCTTATGCTGTAAATAATGAGGAATGGGTAAGGACATCCCTGATCACGTGACCATAAAATCTTATTCTTTTGGCACTTGGGCATTGCCTGGTGTGATTGCCAGGGAACAATGAGCATTTGGCACTGCCTGATATTTCTCTGCTTCAACTAGATGCATCTAGTAAAATCTAGCCTCAAGGGTAATGGAGCATTACGACGCGTTCCTACCCAGCTTCAGGCATTTCGGTATTTTGACCCCTTTGTATGATACGATCATCACCTCTCCAAAATTACTGAAATCCTCCACAAAAGCATGGGTGGTGTGTGTTTATAATAGAGGAGCCTTGCTGGGCTCAGGAAATTAAGCATGCATAATGCATTGTGTTGGGGTTGAGATTTATGTAAATATAAACCATCGTGTCATTAGGTAGTTCATAATATTGAGATATGTTGGAATGTCTCCAAAGGAATGGTCGTTTTGTGCTCGGTTTGCTATCTTTCTTGAGACTTGTGAAAATGATTTAGAAGCACGTTCATAAAGGCCCGAATTAGCGTAAGTTTAGCTTAATTCCTTCAAGGTATTACTATTATTCAAGGTTTTTTTCTGCATCAGCTGTCCAAGACTACTCGCTTATTTTAGTATTTGGCAACCCCATGTTTAAATGAAACCCCCTAAAGCCCTAACGAGTATGTTCATTTCGTCCCCTTCCCCGATATTCAGTAATAATGCACTGCAGTTTAGCCTGGTGTTTGTATAGTGAAGGTAAGAACATTTTGAACTTTTACTTTAATTTATAGCATTTATGCAATATGCATTTCTATTTACTACAATTATTGTAGTCACAGACTTCAATTATAGTTCTTATCGCCGACCACTGAACTTCAGAATTCATTAAAATTAAACTACGATACCTCCTTAATTTTGTTGAAATATCTTATGTTTAAATTAATTTAATGTTCATAATATAAACCGGCGTGCAGGCAGAGGCACTGCATTCAAAAATACGCCGTTTTTCGTCACCAACTGCCCACTCTAGGCTGTGAAAATGATGTCACTCTCAACAATGCAAGCATTTCCAAAGACCGAGGTTAGCCGTACCAGACTTACACATCATCACTTTCCTCAGACCTGTTATCGGCGGGATATATTATTTTACCCAGACCCGACTTCTACTTGACCAATGAGCGAGCAGGATTTGCACGAAGTAGCGTGTTGATTGGCCATGCCATGAAATACTATGGGTAAACTTATACTCCGCTACCTGCTAGGTGTATGCAAAACAAATCTCAGGCAGAAAAGTAGGCGGATAAAAGTGACGTCATTATCATAGATTAACGTGGTGAAATGAGGCTCCTGATGCGCCCGAAAGTTCACGCAATACATAATAAGATAATATTACTCGGGTATAAGTGAAATTACCTTTATTATACCTTAGCAGAGTAAGTTTTTCTTTTCGTTTCGACATACAGTAATTTTGTTGAACAATTAACTTATTATGCTATATGGTACACTCGAAGTTTAATACCTTTTTCCCCTGAAAATTCCTCCCCGTAGGTAAATGTATTTGTGTATCTAGCTTTCGAGACACATTTATGAGGGGCGAAATTTGCGGATTTTACGAAAAACCAATACCGCATTTTCGACATCATTAAACATCAACAAATTCGTCATAATATCTTCGAACCATCAAAATTGCGATCCCCATCCCCCAGAATTAATCGACTCAATGATATACCAAGCTGCCTTCTCTTCACGGAAAACGTTTCTCTCGTACATTTAAATTGTCGGTTTTTTCCTGAAAGCTTCAAATTGCAAGTCATGGATTTGACACTTAACCAGCCTTTACTGGTTATTTATGCATATGCACACGTGCAGGACAAAGTGAATATTGCCGAGATGACGTCATTATCATAGCGCGGAGTAAGAGGTTGATGACGTTACACCGCCTGGTTTTTTACAAGGTTTAGTCCGTGCCGGCAGCGTTGTAACATCTTGCAACTCATGAAATATGCTATAGTTATATGAAAATATACGCTGCCCAACATAATATTATAGTTGCCCGTTTAGTTGAATAAAATATGTTAGCATAGGGCTCAAATGTTTAATGTGTTTTGAGAGGTGTTATATCTGAAATTCGTGCCAATATAAATTATATTCAACCTTCGACCAATTTCAATGTTTTAAACTGATTATATCAAGGTAGGAAAGCTGAACAAATGAAAATGCAAAAAGGATAAACCTTTTTCTTAAGCATAGAAGGGCACCTAGGTCCTAGCCTGAATCTGCCTGTGTTTTCAGGAAGGCAATGTATACGCGTCTCGCCATAATAATAAATGGAATTTTCTGGAATTCCAGGATAAATCACTGAATCCCAGGATAATTCAATCCACAGCATATTGAGATATTGGATTACCTTTGATCACATCATGTAATTACGTTGGCTGCAAGCAAACAATTTCCGCTTTTGTAGAACGTTTATCACTCTTCCCTATGAATTTATTCTGTCTGATGATCTTTACATTTTGTTAACCTTCATTGCCCGTGTTTTGCCAAAAATCAACATTTTTCCCTTGACCCACAGTAATATGCTTATTTTATTTATAAAGGAGCAAAATTTAAATATTTTCTTTTAGTATTGGATTTTGTAAAATAATTTGTAAATATTTTGTACATAGCCGTGTAAATAGTTTGTAGATATTCTTTTAGTATGAATTTTGTAATTTAATGCGATATAAGACACTTTCTTTTATTAATTTTATTAAATTTCTTTTAATATCTCATATTTGTTGCGTTGTTGATATTTTCTGTAGAGTATTATTATATAAATTTTCATGTCTTATGATTCAGGTACAAAATGTGAACCATGTATATCTAAACATCCCAAGAAGTGGTAAGGCTTCTAATGTACCTCATGTTGGAGTTTCATTTGGTTTAACATAAAGCTAGTTTGATACAATGGTATCGATTTGAAAATATGTTAATTATGCTAAAAATGCTGAATATGCTTATTAAACTCGACGCATTTGAATAGCGCGGGTTTGGTCACGTGACCAAGACGGCATTTTTCAAATGCGTCTCATGTCGTAGAATTCTTCTGTCTGCACCATCGCATCCATTGTAACACGCTCGTAGCTATCGATACCTTACGAGACTTATTTATTGGCCGAAATTGAAAATTTTTTAGACGGTTGGCCGGTTGGCCGTTTTTTTATTTTTGATATTTACGCTCTTTAGGGGGGTCCAATCAAAAAACTCCCAGAGAGAAAGTTGCTTGTAATAGTTCTAAGAACACATCTGAGTACATTTGAAGACACTAATATCGAAAAAATGTGATATTAAAGATAATTTAGCTCATTTTCGTACAGTCTAGTACTTTTAGCAACTCCTGGACCAGGATCATCCTACTGTTAACATCTAAATAGGTTCACCAAGAGGTATTGAATATGTTCCAGTGGCCGGGAAAGTACTTGAGTGCTTGAAAAAAAATCTCCTTGCATGAGGGCTCCTTAATTCTGATGGAAGGGATTGCCAATTAATAAGACTGCGGCACAGAGTCCTGACATTGGACTATTGGAGCTAAAGTTGGCTTCCCAGAATTCTGTCAACCTCAAGGCCCTGCAACCAGTTTCAACCACTAATATCACCTTTCCACAACTTATATTACCTCCTTCAACACCAGTGCTCCCTTCAGCTTCACCTCCTGACTTCATTCTTCCACCGTCCTTCTTTCCAGTACAGCCCTCTTTGCCCCAATTTAGCCCTGAAAGTGCCCCTGCCCATCTAGTCGCCCTGACTCAGTGCCTCACACTATAGTACCATGGATTCCTCAGCCCTGTCCCGCCTTAGTACCTTGGCCTCCTCCTCAACTCCTCATGATCAGCCACTGCTCCTCAACTTCGTTCTGAGTCTTCTACCCAGTCTCCTCCTCAGTATTTTCATCCTGTCTTGCAGCTCCTGGCCCTCGCCAATGGATTCCTTGTCCATCCCAATCGAGTGTTGCAGAAACCACCAACTCCCCCTCCTGCTGCACACAGATCTATCCCTCTACCTGGGTACAAACCTTGGTGCCTAGACGAATCACTTAGCCTGCACATCCTGGATATGATGGTACATCTGGTCCCCATGCTACAACAGATCCCTACTTTTACCAGATAGTTCCTCTATCTCTCTATCATAGGCACCTCATCATTGTATCATTGGACACCTTATGGTTAATGACGGTACTGTTACTGTACACATCTACAAAGGGGGAATTATACCCTTGACCAGGTGGCCAGGTGCTTCCTCTGCTCAGAGCACCATAAAACCGGTTAAGGGACATTTAACCCCCCAACATTACATCGCCTACTTCAGTACAGCAAATCTGTAGAGGAGAGCGGGGGATTAAACATCACAGTCCGAGGATTGCAGCGACATTTACCCCCCCCCCCCACAGATCAAACGCAATAATCCGCAGCTTATTCAAAGTCTTTAAGTGGGATAAACCTCTCCTGAACCAAGATGTTCCATGCCTACAGAGGAGACGTGATCAAGCCATCTGCCCTGGAAACAAGGAGGAACGAGAGGATCCAGATCCTCATCCGGAACTACTCCAGACCTACTGCTGACAGCTTCCTGACTATGACTACATGTCTTATAGATCAAGTGTTGGGGGTGTATTGTCGGAGGGTCAAATGAATTGCATGCCGCACTACAAAAAGGCCTGAGCCAATCCTAGGAATCATTGCAAACTATAAGGCCTTAGTACTTGGACTGCATAAACTATTTAGGACTGCTAGGCAAGCTGGCAAGGGCTCGTGAATGTCATCTCTAGGTCATATACATGCAGGGAGACAGTCAATAGAATCATTTGTTTCATACATGAACAGGAAATAGTTCCAGGCATGGCAGGGAATCAGGGATAAGACAACATGACTATACTGCAATGGATTTTTAAGACTATAAGGGAAGAACCTTACAGGTGGGATGGTCTACACTTGAACTTATCAAGGGTTAATCTACATATCCTAGACCATTAACAACTTTCAAAAGTTGATTTTGGCAACATAAAACAGCATTATATAAACATATGGAGCTTGGGCCTTCTTCAAGCACAAGGGCTAATTTCAACTGTTTCAACGACCTTGATTGACACATTTGACACCCCCCACCAATCAAATTAGCAGGAAAATACCAGTTATAGAAATTGTAACAACTTTTCTCTCACAACTTTCAACTATAATGCTTCTGGGCGAAACCAGGGATGAAAAAAGGAAAAAACGGCCAACCGGCCAACGGCCAATTGGCCGAAACACCAAATTTTTAAGACGACATCATTTGATGAGGATAGACAAGATTCTTTGTGTACCTACCCTCATTCCGCGATTATAGTTTTGTTTGTTACTGAAAAAGTTTGAAAAGTTGAAATTAATCCGTCTATTTATTTTGCCAAACGTCAAGTTATGGTACTCTGCTCAATCCCAGTTTCATGTTTTCTTTTTATTTTTTCAACGTCTAAAACGTTAAATTATGGCATGGGAAGTTGCGTACCTTGAGTGTTAAATTTAGAGTATAATTCCAGTAATAAACGTACAGTGCAATGTGTAGCTGTTGGGGTAAAGTGCGGCCCTCACTTAGGTAATTGCAATGTATTCTGAGTTTACTTATATCATATCTTACTTTAGAACAGGTTTAGTTATAGGCTTTTCCATCATCTTTCCTTGTTTCTTTACACTCTTTAGGACCAATGATAAGACTTCCTGCTTTAAAATTCTTTTGGATTTTTTGCCAGCCCACCAGCTTTTCCGAAAAAAATGCAACTGAAGACGAGCGCCCAGAATTGAAAATGAGTTTCTACATTCAATTTTGTGTCAACAAGTCCTATTGGACCTGTAGTGTCTTCCACACGTCCTATTGGACCTGTTGTGTCTTTAACACGTCCTATTAGACCTGTAGTGTCTTTGTCACGTCCTATTAGACCTGCAGTGTCTTTGTCAGGTCCTATTAGACCGGTAGTGTCTTTTTCAGGTCCTATTAGACCTGCAGTGTCTTAGACACATCCTATTAGACCTGTAGTGTCTTTGACACGTCCTATTAGACCTGCAGTGTCTTTGTCAGGTCCTATTGGACCTGTAGTGTCTTTGTCAGGTCCTATTGGACCTGTAGTGTCTTTGTCAGGTCCTATTGGACCTGTAGTGTCTTTGTCAGGTCCTATTGGACCTGTAGTGTCTTTGTCAGGTCCTATTAGACCTGTAGTGTCTTGGACACATCTTATTAGACCTGTAGTGTCTTTGATACGTCCTATTAGACCTGTAGCGTCTTTGACACGTCCTATTAGACCTGTACTGTGTCTTTGACACGCCCTATTAAACCTGTAGTGTCTTTGTCAGGTCCTATTAGACCTGCAGTGTCTTTGACACGTCCTATTAGATCTGTTGTGTCTTGGACACGTCCTATTAGACCTGTAGTGTCTTTGTCAGGTCCTATTTGACCTGTAGTGTCTTTGACACGTCCTATTTGACCTGTAGTGTCTTTGTCAGGTCCTATTGGACCTGTAATTGTCTTTGTCAGGTCTATTGGACCTATAATCTCTTTGTCAGGTGCCATGGACCCTGTAGTGTCTTTGTCAGGTGTCTTTGTCATTGGACCTGTAGTGTCTTTATTGACCTGGTCCTATTGGACCTGTAGTGTCTTTGTCAGGTCTATTGGACCTGTAGTGTCTTTGTCAGGTCCTATTGGACCCAGTAGTGTCTTTGTCCTATTGGACCTGTATGTGGACCTGTAGTGTCTTTGTCAGGTCCTATTGGACCTGTAGTGTCTTTGTCAGGTCTATTGGACCCTGTCTTTGTCAGGAGTGACCTGTCTTTTGTCTTTGTCCTATTGGACATTGGACCAGTAGTCTTTGTCAGGTCCCATTGGACCTGTAGTCTTTGTCAGGTCCTATTGGACCTGTGGTGTCTTTGCCAGGTCCTATTGGACCTGTAGTGTCTGTCTTGTCAGGTCCTATTGGACCTGTAGTGCCTTTGTCAGGTCCTATTGGACCTGTAGTGTCTTTGTCAGGTCCTATTGGAACTGTAGTGTCTTTGTCAGGTCCTATTAGACCTGTAGTGTCTTTGCCAGGTCCTATTGGACCTGTAGTGTCCTTGTCAGGTCCTATTGGACCTGTAGTGTCTTTGTCAGGTCCTATTGGACCTGTAGTGTCTTTGTCAGGTCCTATTGGACCTGTAGTGTCTTTTTCAGTTCCTATTGGACCTGTAGTGTCTTTGTCAGGTCCTATTGGACCTGTAGGCCCTTGTCAGGTCCTATAGACCCGTAGGTCTCTTATTGTCCCATTGACCTGTCTTTGTCAGGTCCTATTGGACCTGTAGTGTCTTTGTCAGGTCCTATTTGACCTGTAGTGTCTTTGTCAGGTCCTATTGGACCTGTAGTGTCTTTGTCAGGTCCTATTGGACCTGTAGTGTCTTTGTCAGGTCCTATTGGACCTGTAGTGTCTTTGTCAGGTCCTATTGGACCTGTAGTGTCTTTGTCAGGTCCTATTGGACCTGTAGTGTCTTTGTCAGGTCCTATTGGAACTGTAGTGTCTTTGTCAGGTCCTATTGGACCTGGTCTTTTGTCAGGTCTATTGGACCTGTTTTTGTCAGGTCCTATTGGACCTGTAATTGTCTTTGTCAGGTCCTATTGGACCTGTAGTGTCTTTGTCAGGTCCTATTGGACCTGTAGTGTCTTTGTCAGGTCCTATTGGACCTGTAGTGTCTTTGTCAGGTCCTAAAGTTGGACCGTAGTGTCTTTTCAGGTCTATTGGTCCAGTGTCTTGTCATTGGAACTGTAGTGTCTTTGTCAGGTCCCATTGGACCTGTAGTGTCTTTTGTCAGGTCAGGTCTATTGGACCTGTATTGTCTTTGTCAGGTCTATTGGACCCTGGTGTAGTGTCTATTGGACCTTGGTGGGTCTTTGTCAGGTCTATTTGGACCTGTAATTGTCTTTGTCAGGTCCTATTGGACCTGTGTGTAGTGTCTTTGTCAGGTCCTATTGGACCTGTAGTGTCTTTGTCAGGTCCTATTGGACCTGTAGTGTCTTTGTCAGGTCCTATTGGAACTGTAGTGTCTTTGTCAGGTCCTATTGGAACTGTAGTGTCTTTGTCAGGTCCTATTGGACCTGTAGTGTCTTTGTCTGGTCGGATTGATAAAGGCCCTTGTACACGTTGTCTGACCATTATTTCGGTGGACGCGCCCGCCGAAGGCCTAGGGGTCAGACAACGTCTGACAAGGTACACGCTGTCTGACCTTCGGCGGGCGCGTGCGCACCGAAGGGGTCAGCCGGTCAGACAACGTCTGACAACAAATTGCCAGACGTTGTCTGCCCCATATATTTTTTTTTCCTTGTCTGACGTCGTCAGACCCATTATTTGAAATGGGGGGCCTGACAAATTTTTCCAACTCTGCGAGTCGGGGCGCGCGCGCGAGGGGGCCAGGCAAACAACAAAGGC
Organism: Beroe forskalii; assembly: GCA_011033025.1. Taxonomy (NCBI): domain Eukaryota; kingdom Metazoa; phylum Ctenophora; class Nuda; order Beroida; family Beroidae; genus Beroe; species Beroe forskalii. Next base: position 85,337 of record WFMF01000305.1, on the reverse strand, counting down.
CTCGATCTAGACGCAATTTCGACTTTCGTGCGTCTTTATCGAGGCCTTCTTCAATCGGGCGGACGGGCGGTCTGTTGTTCCCCTAACCAAGGGCGCTGAAGCGGCGAAGCGCTTGCCGCACCGTGTGCGTAATCAGGGTCCTGGGCAAACGTATTTGCTAATAACTCGTATATCCGTTTGTTGTCGTACGATGTATGACCCGCTGACGCCAGCCGCGAAGCGGCTGGCGTCAGCGCCGATTCTCGAGAGGGTCTGTCAACGTCAAACAAATCCGTTTAGGATGCGCGCTTCCCCGTAAGGAAGTTCTGGGCGCGTATGCACGTGCACACCTATTGCATATTCACAATGCGGGCTTAGGAACATACCTATGCGGGTTCTTAAGCCCGCATAGGTGTGTGTACGCGCCGCGCAAACAGGGATATACGTTTGCTAAACACGTATATCTCCGTGTGGCTCGCTTCCCCAGGGAAGCGCGCGGCGGGTACACACACCTTTGCGGGCTTAGGAAGATGTACGTGTTTAGCAACTTTGCGGGTTGCCTTGCTCTAACCAGATCCCTAGTTTTACGCGCGCGCGCCTTGCCTTGTTTCGCGACACCCCTGGTTAGGGGAACGGGTTGCCTAGTGATACCACATGTTACGTGTCCCTGTTTGTTCGCGCTTGCGCGCGCAAAATAAGGCTCCGTAACATGGAGTAATACCAGGCCCGCTGATGCAGCCGCGGCGCATTGCTCGGAAAAGTATATCATCGATTGAAAACTTTGTCGTACGATGAGAATCAGCGCCGCTGATTCTCGAGAGGATATGTTATTGTTAACGTCAGACAATTGTCAACTATGCGGGCTTAGGAAGGTGGTCGTGCTTTCCAATGCATTGCGCGCGCAGTCTGTAAGATTATCATAACTTATTATTTCACGTACGTTCTTACGCGCGCGAAGCAGGCTAAAAGCATCTAAATAGAAGACCCTTTTGGGAGGTAGGCAATTCACAGACTCCTGTCAGCCTCATGTTTTAATTTATAAACTTTAATCTCTATTGTCACTGGATCGAGGTTAAGTTGATTGACTTCACTCTAAGTAGCGGGTTAATGATGTCACCTCTTTTGAACCAATAATAATAGCAGTTTAAGCATGAAAATTGAGATACCTTACCTTCTGTTCTAATATCGGCTGTTGAAAATTTGTCCTCGTTTTGCACGTTCAAGAAACAATGATTGTCATCATCGTTCAAGAAGTGTTAAAAAGAAACAGCATTTTTCATAAGGGCAAAAATAAGGGCGATCTGTTGGTGGAACTTGACTGCCAGTTAAAGAGGGCTTCCGTTCAAACCTTCCATACAATTTGGATCAAATCAGACTAGACGTATTGACATGATGTAAAGCGTTATAAACCAAAGCCGTTCCGTGATCAGCTGAGATAAAGTCAGTAGGATATCAACCTTGGTTACAAAAATACCGAATATTAGGGGTAGAGGGTTGTCTGAAAGTAAAATCTAAGTTGGAAACGGCCCTCTGTGATTATCATAAATTTCAAATTGGGGGAAATTCTTATTGTCTCCATATGGAAGCTGAAGAAAATTAAACCAAAAATTTGCCTGCTTGGCACGGAATTTGAAAAGGATTTCGTTTCATCCACTCTGAGCAGCTCACCAATGCGATTTAATTGACAAAATTTGGCCTTCATTAAATGCTGAGTGACGTCGATTGCAGACCTATTTTTAGACATTCCGTTGGGCTCTTAGCTCTTAGACAGGGTTTTCGGAAAAATTTGAACGAACGATTAGTAAGTGTGTAAGGTTTCCGTTTAGTCTGGGCTGTTGGAAAGCTAGAAAAGTGCATATTCTACAAGTTTATTGTGCCAGGTATTACTCCAAGTTCTCAGCCCTAAATCATTTTCAAAAATATTGAAGTTGATTTAAGCGTCACAAGGGTTTGCCGACGCCCAAGAATTCAACATATTTCCTTTTTATATAGAGAAGTTTTCTGAAAAATCGAATAAATGTAATTGCAGGTCAGAGATATGTCTAGAAGGCACAAATTAGCGTGGATTTTCATCTGAGATAGTTTGCATATTCCCCTAAAATTTCTGAGGCATAACAGCCTCCCTATTAACAAATTTTAGGCACGACTTTCGAAAATTGCACCTGCATTTGACATGAGCCCCTCCTACGCAGTTTTTATAATTTTCACAGACACACCCTAGGAGAGAAGAGCATCGTTCGGACGAACACTTTACAGTGCCGCAGAATACGTGTGGGCGCCTGTGCATGACGCATATGTGTGCTCATAAGTTAGAAGCAACACGGCGAAAGGGTTATAAAAGTAGAAAGTTAAGAGGGGTGCAGCCTGCAGCCCTTTTATAGCTGTTGTTTCCCACTCGGGATAGAAGAAGACAGTTTACAATGAAATATTGAATATAAAAACTGTACGTGCATGGATTCTTTCTACCACCCTGTTTTTTCAGCCCTTTCTACATGTTGTTTTTGAATGATGAGCACACAAATACGCATCTTCTGCACGCGCAGCCTGCCATTCTACACCCCACACGGTCGGAATACTTTCACAATTTTGATTTAGAAACAATAATTACTACTTTTTCTGAGGGTGTGAGAATGTCAAAAGTTTTATCAAAAATAACATTAACAAATTACATTCTTTTGATTAATAATTTATGCTTCATTAAGACGTTTAAAATTCTCCTAGAAATGCGTTATCAACACCAACAGTCATATTGAAACGAAAATGCTGTCCATTCGCTATAAAATAACTTGAGTCTATCTTATTCCGGTATCACTTGATTGATGTAAGTGATAGGGACGAATTTCATCATAATTAAGCGATTATAAATTTTCGCTTATGTAGTGTTTGATCCACGCTCGTAGAAATCAAGTCTAAATACCGTCAAAGCATGGAATAAACCACTAGATTTGGCCGGCTTAAAAAAAGTAAGGTCACATAAAATTAAGGTCATCGGCGTGTAATATAATTTCATCTTAATGCAATGCACGAAAAAAATTTTAAACCCGGTTCAATTTCATGTTATAAGGCAATATGACAACTATCCAACCAACTAAAAACTTCATCAATTTGAAAAACAAATAGCGTGAAATAAAGTTATAATATAATGTAAAAATGTTGGTGGAACTGAAAATAAGGATTGGGTTCATGGGATATCACACATTATTTAAGGAGAGCCTGAACTTAAGACAACTGAATTTAACACGTGATTAAAATGCTTTTGATCACGAGACTATAAAAACTATGACTGGTCTCAGTCCGAGTCAGAGCCCTCTTCTGAACTTTCTGAGCTCGGTGGCTTTTCACCGTCAGTAAACTCCTCATCTCCGAAAGTGTCGTCTGGCAAGTCTCCAGAATTCTTCTCAACAGCGCCCCGTGACCGCATGGATCGCTTGGGTGGGGGAGGTTTCTCTCCGCTAGAGTCGCTGTCAGGGATATTCACGTCGCTGTCGTCTGAGTCGTCGGAATCGTCATCATCCTTCTTTGAGCTGCTCGCTTGAGCCGGCTCTCGCTTCCGCTTCTTAGATTCGCCTTCAGAGCCCGAGGAGGATTTCTTACGTTTAGGGGAATCTGATTCTTTGGTCTTCGACTGCTCTTTGGGTGCTGCCCTGTAAAAAAGTTCGTGGTCACGAAGATGTAGGCTTTAACATCTAGATATTGCACAAAAACAAATTAACTGAATAGATTGCACTTCTCATCACTATGTACCAACGAGGTGAATAACAAAACGCGAATAGCACCAAAAGTTACACAAACGGAAGGCAGCTCAACTTACTTGGGTTTGAGAGGTTTTTCTCCCGATTCTGAATCCGTAGACTTGTCGTCATCTGTATCAATGGTTTCCTTGCTCTTATAATTGCAAACAAGTCTCGTAAATATTCAATAAGTCTTATAAATGCTCTTATGTCCTAATTCTTCTTTAATTGCCACTTTGTGACAGGCAAAAGAAGAATGTCCGAGTGCCGCGCAAGTTCTCATAGTGCCGCCCAAGTTCTCATAGAGCGTACCATCGCGCGCAAAATGCGCGCTTAATATGGGAAACAGCGCCAAGAAATCACAGCACTGACGGTGCGCGTTACAAACATATCAATGGAAAAAGTGGCAATTATTTCTGTCGCACAAGAAATGACGGACCTGAATCCCTTCTTGTGGTCAAATTCAATGAGTGAGATTTCAATTAAATAAATTCTTTGAGTGATGAACCTCTTATAATTGGTACTTGAAGCTTTAATGGCTGAAGTTGCGGGTTTCTTTTTCTTTGACGACTTTTGAGGGGATTCGTCTGAGACCGGTCTCGGGTTTAATGCTAGGTTTTTATTGTACTCAACGATAGCTACATCATACTCTTCTTTCAGTTTCTTAGCCTCGTCTTCAAATTCCTGGCAAATAAGGTGGTTAAAAGGCAGAATAAAGCGGACCAAAGATTATGAGTAAACTTTATATTCGATCAACAACCGAGCTGGATTTTCTACAAGTTGTAACAGATCGACTGAATCATGCTATGACATTGCCCTATCAGTAAAACGACCTTACCTGTTTCTCTGAAGCCTCCAAAGCACGCCACAGTTCACCAGCCTTCTTAGCGATTTCTGTGATTTTGATTCCAGGGTTATCCTCTTTGATTTGGTTCCTATTCTTGCCAAGCCAAAGGAAGTATGCTGTAGGTGGTTTCTTAGGTTTATTGGGATCTTTATCCTTCTTTCTTTGGGCTTTGCTCTGCCTTTCTGATTTCTCCTTCCTCTCTTTCTTTGCTTTAGGTGACTGAAATTGGGATACTCGTCAGTGAGAAGAAAACTTAATAGCTTGGGTATTATCTGAAAAATGAAAAGTTCAGTGACTCATTCTCAGGTGAAAAATAAACAATCACTTATCCTAAATTCCAGAACACTCTTCCACCTACCCTTTTGCCGCCGTTAATCTCGGTCTCCTTCACGACTTTCTTCTTCTTCTTCTTTCCTCCCTCTCCGTCATCCTCCTCACTCTCACTAGAACTTGGCGGTGAAGTGTCGGGCGTCTCTCCGGCTACAAAGTCCTCGTCTGCAGACTCGTCACTGTCAGATCCACTCTTCTCTTCGCCTGAGACATGGGGTGGAGCGGTTGAAAGAGGAGGGTTTATACTGTGTGCAGTTGACGCAATGTACATTTATACATTTAAACATTTCATATCGTTAATCGAAGGTACACACTACACTCTAAATTGTACATTGTTCACAGCATGTGAGACATCACTAACAGTTACTTCAAATCCTCCCCTCTTACCCTCTTTCTTCATCTTCTCCAGATAGTGATCAGGCATCTCGTTATCAGATCCGCTGTCGTCCACTCCCCCAAAGTCGTCCTGGAAGGCCTCGTCTCCTCCCTTTGTGTTCTGGATCCGCAGTTTCTTGCTCTTCACGAAGTCAAAGAGCTTAGAATACTCCTTCCTGAGATTAATTTATTACTCAAAATTCAGAATTGCCTTTTGAATTGATCTGAAAAATTAATGTGGCAACTTCTTTTAATTTAAATCGATACATAAGCTCGCTATAATTCTAATTCAAACTTACTTCTCAATGCTAGCGAATATGTAGTTGGCACCAGACTTGGTTTCTATCTCCAAATCAAAGCTCCTGCTTTGCCCCACCCCGGATGCTACTCTAGAGAAGTTGACGGAGGCTACCTCATCAAATCGTATGTGTACGGGGGGTTTAACCACGTACATGAACCCCTTTTCCAAGGGGTACAGGAACCCGGAGTTAGCTTTGTGGGAGCAAGCTACTGCCTGGTTCCCTGACGAGCTGGGGTGGAGAAAGAGGGGTTAGAGTGGGAGGTTAAGATGGGAGGGAATGAAAACAAATTCATCGGGCAATTTCAATTACATTTCACATGGTATTATTGTACCTGATGATACATTCCCAGTCCTCGAACCCACCTTCTAAAGTTGCCTGGAACGAATATCTTCTGGCCCACCACAAACTTCATGACTTTACCAAAGGTCTCGTAGGTGGGTCCTGCCATTTCCTTCTGTAGGTTACCTTCGTACTTTGTAGCGAGGGTTTCCCTGAGAATATGAAGGTCGTTCTAGTCGTGTCATACAAGGAATCATATGGTGTAGGAAGTCTGTCACTTTTATTTGAACTGACTGACTCCAAGCGTGTCAGTTCACATTAAAAAGTGATACTTCGGATACTTGAGCTATTATTTACAATTCATTGCCATCACTCACTCATCTATCTCGAGAGTCAGGTCGCTCCAATCATCCTTAGTGAACTGTATAACGATGTGCGGGTACCGGGTCTGACCTTGTCTGATGGGCGGGTCTGTGGTAACCTGAACAAGGGATGTAGATTACATATGGGGCGGGTTGAACGTGAGACACTGGGTATTGTTGAGATTCAAATACTCAAAAGACTGAACAGCAGTAGTTTAAGGAACTACAGTTCAAACAACTTTAATAAAAAGACAAAACAATTCCGTGGAATAGGCAGAATAGCACTCTCAGACAATTATATAAGAGATGAGCGAATTGAAAGGGAAATTGAGGCGGGTTTTGAGACTCACCACATAGAAGACTGATCTCTGGTCGTTGTGGGGTAGGAAGAATAGCCGTATCATGGTGGTGTAGGGGATCTTGTAGTCGTAGGACTTTCCGTGGAGTCTCAGGAAGCTCGGGTACATGTCAACGTCATAACGACCTCTTGGCGAGAGTAGAGGAGGGTTAGAGTTATAGCACTGTCAATGGAAATGCAGAAGAGCAGAATGTCATAAAGTGGGAGTTACAATTCTGGTCTAAAGGGGGCGTGAGGAGATCATGTGATCGTAGAATCCTCAATCCTGATAATTCAATCAAACTCGTTCGTTTCCTCCCCATATCCAAAAAATTTAAAATTTCCACACAGACCAATTTTCATGCTTTCTGTGGCCCGCTCGCTTCGCTCACAAAGGACGACCTCAAATTTTGCAATTTTTTCTAATGTATCACTTTATTTTAAGAGAAAAACCAGGCAAAACCAAGCATGTTTCTGGGGGTAAGCCCCCAGAAGCCAAGTCAGACGTTCTATGTAAATGAAATTGAGTAATTGACGCCTGATAATGATTTTTACCCTAAATTTAGCCGAATGTCAAGGTGCTTGGCATAGGAAATCTAAGGCAAAATGAATTTCGAATGACAAGCAGGGGTCTGGGGGCGGCAGCCCCCAGAAGCCAGACGTTCTGAGTAAATGAAATTGTCACCTCTTAAGGATTCTTACCCTAATTTTAGCCGAAATTTCAAGGTAACTAACACAAGAAACCTAAAACGAGGTGAATTTGAGATGAAAAGCAGGGGTCTGGGGGCGGCAGCCCCCAGAAGACAGACGTTCTGAGTAGACAAAATTGTAACCTCATAGTGATTTTTACCCTAATTTTAAAGCCGAAATTTCAAGGGACATTATGCAAGAAACCTAAAGAGGAATGAACTCGAATGACAAGCAGTGGTCTGGGGGGGCAGCCCCAGAAGCCACATCGTTCTGATTAGATGAAATTGTAACCTCATAGTGATTGTTACAAGAAACCTAAAACGGAATGAATTTCGAGGTGTTGCAATCTAAATAAGTTGAGCTTTACTGTCCTTTGCCAAAAATTTCCACCGAAATTATGAAATTTCCTCATTTTTCCTAAATTTCCACACAGATATCTGCTGGTCTGCTGCGGTTATTGGCGACGGGGTTTCCTCACCTTGGTGTTTGGAGTAGGACCTGTGCGAACTTGACGATAACATCCCCAGTAGCCTTGATGACGTCAGCGTACTTCATGACACTCTTGTGGACCCTCTCAGCTGGTACTTCCTCCTCATTACCGGGGTTGGGAACGTAGAACCGCATTTCAACCAGACTCAGATCGTTGTCATCGTCCTGGTGGAACTCCACTGTCACCTGGGGGAGGTTAGATGTGAGTGTCACCTGTGGGAGTGGGGGCATTTTTTATCCCTGGTGAAACTCATGGGCAGTTCACTTATCAATAATACTTTCCATTTATGGGACGCTGAAAAAGCAAACATAATATAAATAATATGTTAAGTGTTTACCTCGTTTTTGTTCACAGTGGCAGTGGATACATCTGACAAGGGAACTTCAAATATGGGCTTCTCACCATTTTGAAATGTCATCAATGGTCCTGGAATAATCAAAATAGTTTCACGAATATGCGAAGGAATTTTTATCATCTTGCATGGAATTAACTTCAGAGCGATAAAAGCTTGAATATGTTTTTTCTAGATTCAATACCAGATTTTTAGTTTGAGAGCGTTGAATCAGTCGCTTACTATGAATTATCTTACCATTGAAGTCTACAGTTCCCCAGTTCCATCCTTTGATGAAAGGCTCCTTCTCAACAAAGACCGCCTCATAGTGCTCACTAATGAACTTCTTGATAACGTCTTTGTTCTGAAAAATGTATAGTCTGGAATCCAAATAAAATCTGAAATTCATTCTCAAATTTCGGCCACTAATCAATTGATATTCATCAGCGAGGTCACAATTTAGGGGGGGGGGGGTCCACCGGCCAACGGCCAACGGCCAATTGGCCGAAATTGAAAATTTTTTAGACGGTTGGCCGGTTGGCCGTTTTTTTTTATTTTTGATATTTACGCTCTTTAGGGGGGTCCAATCAAAAAACTCCCAGAGAGAAAGTTGTTTGTAATAGTTCTAAGAACACATCTGAGTACATTTGAAGACACTTATATCGAAAAAAATGTGATATCTTAATTATAATTTCGTAAGAGCACGTGAATAATGTTTGTGCTTCCGTACACAATTAAATTTGAGCTTGCCAAGAAAATATCAAGAGAAACGAAGGCTAAACACGGCTAAGTCGCGCCGTTGCTATGGATACACGTTTTCTGCACGTGCAGATTATGATCAGTTCCATGCGAGTGCTTTCTGATACGTTGTTGACTGCTGCATTGTAGCGTTTGAAAGAACGGCCTGTTTACTGTTTTCATTTGAAATTCAAGATTTGAAGATAAAGGTCGGGTATGGCTGGCATCGTAGAGGCTATTTCCGATAGCATTTCTTCATAAATCTGTGGCAGAGTCGGTCGATTTGAATTAATGCTGAGTTGATGGTAGCGGAAAAATGTGACTTTAGAGCAATTTAAGATTGAACGAAAGCAAAATCAAATTGAATCTAATTTGGGCATAGCACATTGCGATTTTGGAAGACAGCTCTTGGCGTAAATCAATGTTTTAATTCAACGTTCAGTATGAGTACGATACTAGGTTTTAATTTTAAGATTAAACTTTATCATACAAGAGCAAATTATATAAATCAAAACTTGCACGGTCCTGCATTACTAAAAGTAAACGACGAATTATGGGAAATTTTGCTCCTTCATAAACTTTTTGAGAGCTTATTATTTGATTCTGTATTATCTAGCAGGCCCAACGGGCCTTTCTAGTTTAAGATAATTTAGCTCATTTTCGTACAGTCTAGTACTTTTAGCAACTCATGGACCAGGATCATCCTACTGTTAACATCTAAATAGGTTCACCAAGAGGTATTGAATAATATGTTCCAGTGGCCGGGAAAGTACTTGAGTGCTTGAAAAAAAATCTTCTTGCATGAGGGCTCCTTAATTCTGATGAAAGGGATTGCCAATTAATAAGACTGCGGCACAGAGTCCTGACATTGGACTATTGGAGCTAAAGTTGGCTTCCCAGAATTCTGTCAACCTCAAGGCCCTGCAACCAGTTTCAACCACTAATATCACCTTTCCACAACTTATATTACCTCCTTCAACACCAGTGCTCCCTTCAGCTTCACCTCCTGACTTCATTCTTCCACCTTCATTCTTTCCAGGACAGCCCTCTTTGCCCCAATTTAGCCCTGAAAGTGCCCCTGCCCATCTAGTCGCCCTGACTCAGTGCCTCACACTATAGTACCATGGATTCCTCAGCCCTGTCCCGCCTTAGTACCTTGGCCTCCTCCTCAACTCCTCATGATCAGCCACTGCTCCTCAACTTCGTTCTGAGTCTTCTACCCAGTCTCCTCCTCAGTATTCACATCCTGTCTTGCAGCTCCTGGCCCTCGCCAATGGATTCCTTGTCCATCCCAATCGAGTGTTGCAGAAACCACCAACTCCCCTCCTGCTGCACACAGATCTATCCCTCTACCTGGGTGCAAACCTTGGTGCCTAGACGAATCGCTTAGCCTGCACATCCTGGATATGATGGTACATCTGGTCCCCATGCTACAACAGATCCCTACCTTTACCAGATAGTTCCTCTATCTCTCTATCATAGGCACCTCATCATTGAAGGGTTTAGTAACGAGTAAAAAGTACTAAACGTCATATTACACACTCGAGGGCCGGAGGCCAGAGTGTGTAATATGGCATTAAGAAACCGAGGCCGAGGTTTTTAATGCTGAGTTTAGTACTTTTTACGAGTTATTAAACTGAATTATGCACCGAATTTACTCGGAAAATGGCAATATTTTCAAACACAAGGAAATGTTTTAAATTAAGATATGAAGGTACAGTTTGCTCAGCTGTGCGAAATAAATTATTATGCAACTTCTAAGGAGGTTTACGCAGTGCTCCTTTATACCCATTATGCACGCTAAAACAGTTACACTTTTTAAAAAGTGCAACTACAGTGCCAAAAAAGTGGAACTACAGTTGATAATAAAACCATTTTGGCATTGTACTCTGGTGTTTCTCAAAACGTGACCTTACTATAGGAGGGAGAGGTGTTAGAAATGAACACTGGGGTGACAGACCGCAGATTTCACACTGAAGGATTCAGTAGCTGCTCTTATTACAATAGCTCAAATACTAGACAAGCCAATAACACTACATATTCTCATATTCTTGCTTGAATTATACATAATTACGAAATATATACCTTCATGTATTGTCGTTGCATAATTCAGTTTTGTAACTCGCAAAACTGTAAACCTTCATTAAAACCTCGGCCTTCGGCCTCGGTCTTAATGTGTTATTATGCCCTCGCGCTTCGCGCTCGGTGCATAATGAGAGGTTTTGTAACTAGCAAAAATTGCAAACCGCGATATTATGTACCGAGCGCGAAGCGCGAGGGCATAATAACACATTAAGACCGAGGCCGAAGGCCGAGGTTTTAATGGAAGGTTTGCAGTTTTTGCGAGTTACAAAACCGAATTATGCAACGACAATGCATGTAGGTATATATTTCGTAATTATGTATAATTCAAGCAAGAATATGAGAATATGTAGTGTTATTGGCTTGTCTAGTATTTGAGCTATTGTAAAAAGTGCAGCTACTGTATCCTTCAGTGTGAAATCTGCGGTCTGTCACCCCAGTGTTCATTTTAACACCTCCTCCTTTAGTAAGGTCACGTTTTGAAAACACCAGAGTACAATGCCAAAATGGTTTTATTATCAACTGTAGTTCCACTTTTTTGGCACTGTAGTTGCACTTTTTAAAAAGTGTAACTGTTTTAGCGTGCATAATGGGTATAAAGGAGCACTGCATAAACCTCCTTAGAAGTTGCATAATATCGCGGTTTGCAATTTTTGCTAGTTACAAAACCTCTCATTACGCACTGTTCTACTGCACCATAATAAATTATTATGACCTACAGTGCGTAATAAATCCGGATTTCGGCACTACAGTGCGTAATAATTTATTGCGCACGGTACCCTGGTGCCTATAGGGTTTTTGAATACATAGCATAAACATGCCTGGAAGGTGCATAATTTATCATTGGACACCTTATGGTTAATGATGGTCTTACTGTACACATCTACAAAGGGGGAATTCACCCTGACCAGGTGGCCAGGTGCTTCCTCTGCTCAGAGCACCATAAAACCGGTTAAGGGACATTTAACCCCCCAACATTACATCACCTACTTCAGTACAGCAAATCTGTAGAGGAAAGCGGGGTATCAAACATCACAGTTCGAGGATTGTAGCGACATTTACCCCCCCGGCATTGCATTCCTCGATGAATCAACACAGATCAAACGCAATAATCCGCAGCTTATTCAAGGTCTTTAAGTGGGATGAACCTCTCCTGAACCAAGATGTTCCGCGCCTACAGAGGAGATGTGATCAAGCCATCTGCCCTGGAAACAAGGAGGAACGAGAGGATCCAGATCCTCATCCGGAACTACTCCAGACCTACTGCTGACAGCTTCCTGACTATGACTACATGTCTTATAGATCAAGTGTTGGGGGTGTATTGTCGGAGGGTCAAATGAATTGCATGCCGCACTACAAAAAGGGCCTGAGCCAATCCTAGGAATCATTGCAAACTATAAGGCCTTAGTACTTGGACTGCATAAACTATTTAGGACTGCTAGGCAAGCTGGCAAGGGCTCGTGAATGTCATCTCTAGGTCATATACATGCAGGGAGACAGTCAATAGAATCATTTGTTTCATACATGAACAGGAAATAGTTCCAGGCATGGCAGGGAATCAGGGTCAGTGGTGTAGTGGTATTGAGTTGAGCGCAGGATCGAAAGATCCCGGGTTCGATTCCCAGCCAGCGCCACTGAGCTAAGGGTGAGAGATTCATCTTGAGCCTATGCACCCATATCCAAAAAATTTAAAATTTCCACACAGACCAATTTTCATGCTTTCAGGCCTGCTCGCTTCGCTCCCAAAGGACGACCTCAAATTTTGCAATTTTTTCTAATGTATCACTTTTATTTTAAGAGAAAACCAGGCAAAACCAGCATGTTTCTGGGGGTAAGCCCCCAGAAGCCAAGTCAGACGTTCTATGTAAATGAAATTGAGTAATTGACGCCTGATAATGATTTTTACCCTAAATTTAGCTGAATGTCAAGGTGCTTGGCATAGGAAATCTAAGGCAAAATGAATTTCGAATGACTAGCAGGGGTCTGGGGCGGCAGCCCCCTGAAGCCAGACGTTCTGAGTGGATGAAATTGTAACCCTATAGTGATTCTTACCCTAATTTAAGGCGAAATTTCAAGGTAACTAACACAAGAAACCTAAAACGATATAAATTTAGAATGACATAGAGGGGTCTGGGGGCGGCAGCCCCTAGAAGCCAGACATTCTGACTAGATGAAATTGTAACCTCATAGTTATTCTTACCCTAATTTTAGCCGAAATTTCAAGGGACATTATGCAAGAAACCTAAAGAGGAATGAACTCCGAATGACAGTAGGGGTCTGGGGCGGCAGCCCCCAGAAGCCACACGTTCTGATTAGATGAAATTGTAACCTCATAGTGATTGTTACAAGAAACCTAAAACGGAATGAATTTCGAGGTGTTGCAATCTAAATAAGTTGAGCTTTACTGTCCTTTGCCAAAAATTTCCACCGAAATTATGAAATTTCCTCATTTTTCCTAAATTTCCACACAGATATCTGCTGGTCTGCTGCGGTTATTGGCGACGGGCCTATGCAGCCCGACGGTTCACTCAGCCGAGCGTACAGGAAACTGTGCGGGAGGGTAAAATGAGGAGCTGCCCATTGCAGCGAAGTCTCGGGCGAAGAAAGTATGGATTACACTTCCTTAACCGTCACTGGCTTCATTTCACTTGAATCCTTCGATTCCTGTCATTGGCCGTACGGCTGTTGGAATAGAAGTAAAACCTTCAAAATAAAAAAAATAAGACAACATGACCATACTGCAATGGATTTTTAAGACTATAAGGGAAGAACCTTACAGGTGGGATGGTCTACACTTGAACTTATCAAGGGTTAATCTACATATCCTAGACCATTAACAACTTTCAAAAGTTGATTTTGGCAACATAAAACAGCATTATATAAACATATGGAGCTTGGGCCTTCTTCAAGCACAAGGGCTAATTTCAACTGTTTCAACGACCTTGATTGACACATTTGACACCCCCCACCAATCAAATTAGCAGGAAAATACCAGTTATAGAAATTGTAACAACTTTTTCTCTCACAACTTTCAACTATAATGCTTCTGGACGAAACCAGGGATGAAAAAGGAAAAAAACGGCCAACCGGCCAACGGCCAATTGGCCGAAACACCAAATTTTTAAGACGGTTGGCCGGTGGACCCCCCCAATTTAAAAAGAATGAAGGGTTCAAGGAATATAGATGGTACTATTAACTTACTTTGTCTTCGAGTCCCACAAACTTTGAAATAACGTTGCTGTTAGTGAGCACCAGTAGCTGGTAACCTCGTGAGGCCTCTAAGGGAAGGAACAGTGAGACACAAACCACAGCGTAACTTAAGATAAGGGGTATCGAATATAGATAAGACCTTGGATTGTATAATTTTCGCAAGAATAGAATTAAGCGCAGTGAATTAATCCGTCATTTGATTAGAGAATGAACCTTCTCTTCCAAATTTTATTGCTTACCTCATCCACTGGATTTCGCATATGTCTGTTGAGCTGAACTGATCAATTTTGCCACTCTTTTGGGATTTGAACATCAGGGCTTTTGGATGGAAACGCAGTCTGCCAAAACTCTGAAAACAGCTTGTTTAAAAACCAAGAAGATTCGACACAAGGCAACGTATCATAACGTCCGATAATCATGGAATATCCAGTAAAATATTTAGGATATAAGGAAATCAACTACTCACCAAAGCACCTTTGACGATGGCTGCAACATCCTTGAAATCTAAACCCTCGGTATCGGCCATGCTAAGCTGCTAATGATTAATGAACATTGTGTGATAAATAGATTGGAATCGGTGCAAACTATACAAGATATCAATATATCAATTGAGTCCGATAGCCATGGCTGGCTTTACTCAGCCACACAAATTAATTTAGTACACATACATGCAAATTAACTCCCATTTTTCTCAATCCTAAGGTTTGATATTTGGGTAACGTGTATTTGCATAGGATGGAATCAATGAAGCAAAGCATATTCAAACATTGCATAAACAGATACATCTTAGTCATTCACGGGAAATACAGTAGAATTTGAAAAATCTCAATAAGCGTGAAGGCATCCACACACTATCTCACAATTTACTCATTGAGCATTGTTAACATCACAGAACAGTTGAAACGTCCTTATTTTATGCTAAGACCCTACTGTAAATAAACATAAAATAATTTCTTTCAAAAGCATCATGGATTTAACTTTTTTTCAGTTCAAAATATCTAAGACGAGACACAAATAGAAATTAAATCCTTGATATTAACAGCAGTTGCAAACTGTTTGCTGACAGCAACAGATAGTGGGATGAGGGCTGAAAGCTTTTCTATGTCTGTTATTGAAGCAAGGTTTTGTATTTCTTGTAGTGATATCTTCATAAAAGTCATCAATATCTCGTGTTGATTAGTACAGTCATTGAAAAATAATGTCTTGCCCAATGTCACAAGGGCATCTCCAACAGAAATTCTTTCATCTGGAGAACTATTTGTCATTTTATCGAGTAGCAATTTACATGCATGAAGGTTGGGCACATCATCCAAATCACTGGCTATCTCCATTAGCCCATTGGGGCCTCTTTTCACAAAGCCGAAAACTTCCAAAACTGAACAGAAAGTCATGCCTAAAGTGAACAAATCACTTTTCCTATAAACACTGCTGAATGCAACAGGTTCAGAAAATGAGTGGTGGTGATAGCTTATCTCTGGAGACCATGCTACAGGGTTCCCTGCAACGATGTCATTCCTTTTTGTGGCCATCATAGGACTGCCATCATTATTGTAGAGTTGTACAGACATCCCAAAATCAATTAGAATCACTTGTCCAGAATGTCTTAGCATTATGTTATCAAGCTTTATGTCTCTGTGCACAATATTGTGCTTTTCCAAGTGCTGTAAGGCGAACAAACACTGCAGTAGTAATAGGGCTATGAAGTGCAATTCATCGTTCATTCTGCTTCTGTTGGTGAGACCAAGTTTTACTTTTTGCTCAACAAATTTGTTCACATAGTTTTTCAGACTGAAGGGATATTCTGGCATAGCAAAGAAAGAGGTCCTGCTGGCCATATCAATATCAACATCAAGACCAGAGGGAACTAACAAGGGGAGGAATCTTTTGAATGGAGTAGTAGTACCATTGTAACAGTGAAGCATTTGAACAATATTGGGATGGTAATTCAATGACACAGGAATTGAATGCTCTGCACTGAACTGTTTCTTCAAAAATATTGTCTCACTTTGGCCTGTATCATGGTCACATTCATTCAGCAGATTAATCATCATTTTTAATACCATAGGACCATATTTTTGATGAAGTACTTTAAAGACTAGAGAACAACTCCCTTCTCGATCCTGTACATTCTGGACATTGAGAGGGACATTAGAAACTAGGACATAGTCTTGACCAAAAATCCATTCCTTTTTACCTCCAGAAATATCATCATTCCACTCTCTTGGCCATGGTGATTCTATGCTCTCTGCTATATTTGATAAAACTACACTTACAGTTGATGAAGCAACTTTTTCAAACATTGGAATCATATTAGAGAAGATAGAATCTAGTTTTGCAAAAGAAGATGTAAATGTATCAGTTGAACCACTTTTGACATCACATTTATTACTGAAAACACTCCCAGGAATGCTTGACTTTGAACTGCTATGAGTGGAATCAAGCTTATTGCTATG
Organism: Beroe forskalii; assembly: GCA_011033025.1. Lineage (NCBI taxonomy): Eukaryota > Metazoa > Ctenophora > Nuda > Beroida > Beroidae > Beroe > Beroe forskalii. The sequence goes on along the minus strand of WFMF01000305.1, from coordinate 68,801 downwards.
ATATGAATTGAAACTTTGCTCATATAAAGAAGTAGAAAAACTGCAACTAGATGGACTATAAAAGTTTTCAACGTTGCTGTCTGGATTAAGCTGTTTGTACAGTTGATATGTTTCTGGGTAAACTGAGCTATCAATGCTACTACCAGTAATTTTATCCTGATCAAGTTTGAGCATATTAGCTATAGAGCAATTTGAATTATTGAATGAGTGATCTGATGATAATCCTGCCACTGCATTATAATTTGGTTTATCAATTGTCAGATTATCAAATGAGTTACTTGTGGTTGGAGGGTTATCCTTTAGAAAAGAAAACATTTGGGCTTTTTCAATTGACTTTGTCCCACTGTATTGTTTAAGTAAGTCTCCACTTCCAAGTTTATCATTCATAGGTGATATATTTGATTTACAGGCTGGTAATGAGAATTCATTAATAATACTTGAATAACTTTCATTTGTTGGAACATCAAAATCAGGTACAAACTCAGTCTGATTTAAAAGAGGTTTGCACCCTTCATTAAGAGGAGGAAATTTTTCAAAATCTGAACTCATTGCAAAGATTTTTTCTTGTCCAACTGTAGATGTCAATAAATCAACTATGTCTGGATTAGTATCACTTTCAAGACCTTCTTCAAGGGCAGTGTTCCCAGCTTTATTCTTTAGGTGCCTATCAGCACCTGCTTGTAATAATTCCCTGATAACATCTGAATGCCCTTCACTGCAAGCCAAATGCAGTGGAGTGTCATGGTTGTCATCCCTAACATTTATATCAGCTTTACTATTTAGTAGTACAATGACCACAGATAAATTCCCATGATAAGCAGCTAAATGGAGTGGAGATGACCCCCAACTGGTCACTTCATTCACATTTCCACCAAATTCAATTAACAGTTCCATAATCTTGTTATGATCCTGAACTGCAGCAATATGAAAACCATTTAGACCAAGTCGAGTAGATGAGTTTGCATCAGCACCATTTTTCAAAAACACTTCCACAAGATTAGCATTTCCTTCTTTGACAGCTTCAAATAGTGTTGCCATATAGATCACCTATAATGCATTTAATATGTAAGTTAATAAATAAATTTATCTGAAATTCCATGTCTACAAGTTATCAGAGGATTTAGTGATGGGGCTTCATGTCAGAATTGGGGGGGGGGCTGGTACCCTACTACCAGAGAACTAGTATTTGAAATAGTCATTTACTTGAAATAGTTGAAGAATGCCAACTTCAACTGGATTTGGGGCTGATATTTCAAAATTAATTTATTCGCTCTTTTTGAATAAACTCAAGATCAAGCAATTGCAAATGAAATAAAGGTGAGAAAATTCTCACCCATGGTTTTCAATTTCCAATTTTAAGGTGTTCGTTTAAGTTTACATGGTAACTGGTAGATTCTAAGGAAAAACAATATGAAATAATATGAAATAACTTCATTATATAAAATCAGCTGACACCATCAATCTTAATTCTTCAAAGATAGGATTTTAACTTCCCTTCAATTACAGACGAAAATGAGACTTCATGAATTAGTACAAAATCTTTTGCATTATATTTTCGGATGAAACATTTTCAAATTTCATTGTCAACATCTTAAAAGTTCACAATTCAAAATGACTTCTGAGAAAGATCTCTGTTCATGGGCTGACACTAGATCCATCACGCGCTTGTCCGACTCGCTGCTTTGAAAAGATTCTGGCAAGTGTATCCATTCCTGCTGTTATGGAAATGTTCCTAAGCCCGCATAGGTGTGTATACGCGCCGCGCGCTTCCCTACGCTTTCCCCTGTGCTGGTTGCTAAACACGTATATCCCTGTCTGCGTTGCGCGGCGTACGCAAACCTATGCGGGCTTAGGAACTGTGCTGGGGAAGCGCGCCGCGCGCAACCCACACAGGGATATACGTGTTTAGCAAATGTACATGGAATATAGAACTTGGCACGCTTCGACGGACGTTGCCCGTTTATTTCTTCTGACTGGATGGCTATCAATAATGTAACGTGCAAATGTGGAACGCTGCGTCGCACGTGTGGATAGGGTAACATCCTACGAGGCACGCTCAACAGGTGTGTGTACGCGCAGCGCGCTTCCCTGTGCTGGAGAAGCGCGCCGCGCGCGAGCCACACAGGGATATACGTGTTTAAATTTAGCAATTAGGCGCGTACACACACACCAGCTGCACCTAGCACGCGCACCTTTGCGGGCTTAGAAATGTGCATATGAGCGCAAAATTTCCACTCCGTGCGTGTAACGGCCAGGGTCCTGGTTAGGCATTAGGATATCGGACAAGCGCAGCATTTCCCCTAACCAGGGGTGTCGCGGAGCAAGGCGCGGCGCGCGCGTTAAACTAGGGATCTGGTTAGAGCAAGCGTGCAACATATGCGCGCACATATGTGCATATGAGCACAAAATATGCCGCGCACATATGGGCATATGAGCACAAAATATGCCGCGCACATATGGGCATATGAGCGCAAAATATGCCGCGCACATATGGGCATATGAGCGCAAAATATGCGCGCACATATGTGCATATGAGCGCAAAATATGCGCGCACATATGTGCATATGAGCGCAAAATATGCGCGAACATATGTGCATATGAGCACAAAATAATAAAATATGCGCGCACAGCGCACATATGGGCATATGAGCGCAAAATATGCGCGCATATATGTGCATATGAGCGCTGCACATATGGGCATATAAGCGCATATATGTGCATATGAGCGCTGCACATATGGGCATATGAGCGCACATATGTGCATATGAGCGCACATATGTGCATATGAGCGCACATATGCATGCATATGAGCGCACATATGTGCAAATGAGCGCGCACATATGTGCATATGAGCGCACATGTGCATATGAGCGCACATATGTGCATATGAGCGCACATATGTGCATATGAGCGCACATGTGCATATGAGCGCACATATGTGCATATGAGCGCACATATGTGCATATGAGCGCACATATGTGCATATGAGCGCACACATATGTGCATATGAGCGCACATATGTACATATGAGCGCACATATGTGCATATGAGCGCACATATGTGCATATGAGCGCACATATGTGCATATGAGCGCACATATGTGCATATGAGCGCACATATGTGCATATGAGCGCACATATGAGCACACATATGTGCATATGAGCGCACATGCACTGCACAGCACATATGTGCATAAGAGCGCACATATGTGCATATGAGCGCCCACATGTGCATATGAGCGAACATATGTGCATATGATGTATGAGCGCCCACATGTGTATATGAGTATAGTACACATATGCGCATATGGGCGCACATACATGAGCGCACATATGCGCATTAAATGAGCGCACATATGCGCATTGTATGAGCACACATATGCGCATTGTATGAGCGCACATATGCGCCAATGAGCGCGAGCGCACATTTGCACCCATGAGCGCACATATGCGTCCATGAGCTCACATTTGCGCCCATGAGCGCGCATATGCGCCTAGGCCAGGCATGGATCCACGGGGGCGTGCTGGGGGCGTGCGCACGCCCCCAAACGAAAATTTGGGGGCGTGCTCTGGGCGTGCAATTCGAAGATTTCAAACTAAAGCATCATTACAATTTGAAATAAAGTCCGAAAAAGGACTGAAGAATTTATTAAAATTAATAGTTTTTTAAACATAATGTTATAAATTCCGATCCATGAATAGTCTTATTTGTCAACTGTCAAGTATCTAGAATAGCATTCGTCAGAAATCGTTGGCCTTCCATTCAGTGTGGGCCTGAAGGATGCTTCAATGATGGATACCGCTGAGAACATCAGATGCTGCAGTAATTGTCTCAACAGACAAGCTTTACATGAACTGAATTATTGGTTTGGAGACAACATAAAATTATCAATTGAATGGGAATACGCTATTGTTGTCACTTCTTCACTTGTTTCTTCCAAAACTGTGTCTTCCCAAACTCTGGCTTTCTGGGGCTGCTGCCCTCAGAGTCTGAGGGCTCAGACCCCTGCTGTTCATTTGATTTACAATATTTTATTAAATTTATTGAAATTGAGTACGACATTATCGATCGAGCTGTTGAAATGAAAACAATGCAAAACCCTATTGAGCTATTGAGGTGACAACAGACATGTCTTACTCCAGACATATGGCTTCTGGGGGCTGCCACCCCAGACCCCTGCTGTTATTTATTCCTGGTGAGTTATTTAGTGAAATAATGTACGACAAAAACGACGGAGCTGTTGAAAATTGACATGAAAACAATGCAAAAACTCTATATTGAGGTGACATTTCTTTAAATTCAAGACCTCTGGCTTCTGGGGCTGCCGCCCCAGACCCCTGCTGTTCTTTCTTTCTTTTGATTGTGAATATATTTATTGAAATTGAGTACGACTACAACGATGAAGCTGTTGAGATGAAAACAATGCAAAAACACTATTAAGATGACATTTCTTCAAATTCCAGACCTATGGCTTCTGGGGGCTGCCACCCCTAGACCCCTGCTGTTCTTTCTTGTGAATATATTTAGTGAAATTGAGTACGACTACAATGATGAAGCTGTTGAGATGAAAACAATGCAAAAACACTATTAAGATGACATTTCTTTAAATTCAAGACCTCTGGCTTCTGGGGGCTGCCGCCCCCACACCCCTGCTGTTCTTTCTTTCTTTTGATTGTGAATATATTAAGTAAAATTGAGTACGACTACAACGATGAAGCTGTTGAGATGAAAACAAAGCAAAAAACCCTATTGAGATGACATTTCTTCACATTCCAGACCTTTAAGCTGCGGGGGCGGCCGCCCCCATTTGATTGTGAATATGCTAATACAGACTTGAATTATATATATTTTCGAAAAACGCACTTACTGCGAATGAGGCGCCGCGAAGCGGCGCCGAGTGAGCTCAAATTTGCACGCCCCCAAAAATTCTGGGCTGGATCCATGCCTGGCCTAGGCATATGCGCCCATGAGCGCGCATATGCGCCTAGGCATATGAGCGCAGTGCGCACATATGCGCATATGAGCGCAATTATTTGCGATAAATAATTGCACTAAATCGCACCTAATTAAGCCTCGCGCTAAAATACACTCATTATCATATTTCATGCAAATACATTAACGGTTTATCGGTTTTTTCTTTGTCCTTTAATTCTTTCAGTGCATTCTCAATTATTTATTGATTTAAAATTCATTCACATTGCATATTGATTATCATTATGCAGATAATAAGAATGGAGAATGACTATGTAATAGAATAAGAAATCAACATGCATGTCATGGCGTGTATTGCTTGAAATTTTTATGGAGGTGACCAGTAAGCCGTAAGCAGCGCTTGAAATGGACAAACAAATTTATCTCTCCGATGCAGCATGATCACAATACTATTTTCGCAAAGCTGAAACTGCTATTTCAAGTTGTAACACGCACACGAGGCTGCACCGATTGTTTTGCCTCGTAAGTAGGATTGTCCCTCAGCCATAATATCATGAGTCATGGAAACCAGGGAGGGCTACTCTCAGGCTCCATCACCACAGACACCCTCCTGACCCTGAAGCCCTTCTACGGCCCGCTGCCCATGAACCACCCGGACGCCCTGGCACCCTACCCCTGCCTGCACTGCCGGAGACGCTGCTTTACCATCCAGGACTTGGACCTGCACGCCCGGTGGCACAGGAGGGAAAACGAGTGCTCGCTCTGCCACAAAACCTTTGCCTCGTTCGACATCTTCGCGGGGCATGTTCGGAAGCATTACGTGGATGCTACTAAGGATTACGCTGTTAACAATCAGATCAGGGATGTTCCGGCCACGTGTACCTATTGTGAGGAAAACTTCTCTACTGTACGGGACAGGAACAGTCATTTCAAGCTGTATGCGGACAGTTACAAGGAGTGTGGGAAGTGTGGGCAGTTCCTGCCTGCGTGTCATAGAGTTAAACATGGTAATCCTGACACGGGAGGGACCTGTTATAATTACACATATGATACCGCGGGATTTTATACTGAGGATAGTTGTCAGAAACATGGGACAGATACTGGGAATTTCTGTCAAAAACAGGTGACGGAGAGTGAAACTATTGAAGATATAGTTTCAAGGAGGAAGGAGGAGAAAAAGAAAGCAGAAAATAAGGATAAATCTGAGATAGATAAACCAGAACCCATAACAAAAACCAAGGATGAAACTAAGGATGAAAGTGCAGAGGAAACAAATAAGGATGGCTCTAAAAGTAAAACCAAGGACGAACCTAAAGATAAAAGTGAAAAAACAAATGAGGATGAGGATGAAACTAAAGAAATTAAGGATAAATCTAAGACTGAGAAGGTAGCAACAGAAGGGGCTGAGTCAGAGGAGATAGTGAAACTGAAAGTATCTGCTGCACAGCGGGATAGAGTTTATACTGGCAGTGACATCAGGAGGGAGATATCCCTGAAAATATCTCCCGAAATCCAGAAGTTTCTCGTACGATCTGCGACGGCAGCCTGTGGTGAGACCCTACCACTGTACGGTGTGTCTGTTGAGGTTTGGGGACAAGGAGAGCCTGATCGAACATCTCAACCAGCACTACACCGAACACAAGCTCCTGTACCAAGACACCCAGTTCCCAAACATTTACAGGCTGAAACTCAGGGACAACAAGGCGGACTCCCACTCTTATGGGCTGTATTTTTGATTTATTTGAAAACGGATTTGAGGCTTTTATTTTTTTAACATAAAAGGGCAATATTCTGTCATGAGCAAGTGACAATTTTCTATGTGGATCTTTTTCAGTCATGCCTGAATATCAGAAAAAATGACGGACAGTCGGCAGACTTTTGAGTGCGATATTTTGTGCGAAAAGTTAGCGTGAAATTTTCTGAAATTGATATGATTTGTTTGGAGACAATATGTAGATAATTTTCAGAATTTTGTTAATGTAAAAATAAAATTTGTACAGATTTTAGTATGAATTAAAATACATCGTAATAAATAACTAATGAACTAACTCTAGAACTTTGCCTGTAGACTGCAATGCAAGCAGATTCTGCATTAATTAGAATTAAGTTGAAACTCTTAATTAGAAAGTACTTACGTTTTAAGAGCAGGATCCGCTAAAATCAAATCCTGACTGACCAAAATATCATAATAATGTAGGTAAGTCCTATAAATTGAACAGAGCGATGTGAAATTTCGATTTATTATCAAGCTAGAAAGTGGTATTAATAAATAGGGGCAGTAAATAAAAAGGCATGCCCCACTTGTTTCATTTGCTATTTCTCAAGTATTAGGGCGTTCGGAAATGATTGTCACTACAGGCATAAAATGACAAATATGACCAGATATGTCAAAATTTCGACATATTCGAGTACAAGGGTCTCTACCAGACTGAATTGCAAATTTTTAGTGTTAACGAAGATTTTTGAGTGGGTCATCTAGCTAGTTTTTTGATTGTTTTCAGGTGCTCCGCTGTACGGCGAATTATACATCTTCTAGGCCATGTTTTTATGGTCCGATTTCACTAAAGAATAGGATGATTCGTTGACATTCGGGGCAAATTTCTGTACAATTTAGCCCTGTATGATTGATGAAGATTAGAGCTAATTGTGGCAAATTTAACAGTTCAGTAACCGATAATGCAGTACACATCTTGCACACACGTTTCTGAAGTTAAGACAATAACTCAAAATCTCAAAAATGGTTGTCCCGTGTACGGAAGGGTCTGAACTAATAGCCTAACACGATACCCGAACATATTAAGTTATTTAAATGTTATTTTTCTGGGCAATTGTCCGAGCAAAGTTGCAATTGCCCTATCTTGAGCATATCCTTTTTGAGGTCAAAAGCACCCCTTAAGATTATTTCAACTCGACGAAAAACAGTTCATTTGTTCCAGTAAGCATCCACGTGTGCTGCAGCAGCCTCATTTTGATTATCTCACACTTCTTGGGTCCGTTGATAGCGCGTTTTCTTTGACAACGAAATTTGTGGTCAGTTTCGTACAGCGGAGCAAATAATTAGAAATTTGAATCCGCCCTAGAATGGGCTAAGAAAACTTAGTTATCGGTAAAACCCGATTATTTTAATCCAAAAATGTCTGAAAAAAACGAATATCACATCAAAAAGTCACTCCCGGCAGCCGTTTCTCCAGAAAATTGCAAGTGACAATCTTTTCCGAACGCACTATTATCTAAAATTCAGGCTTTACGAATTTAGCTAAAAATCGAAACCTCCACTGAAATTCAAACCTCGCCTGAACAGATCTCTCAACTAACAATATCAAAAACTAAAACAAACAAAAATACCATCACGAGCTAAACTTTCGATAAAATGTTATTGTAAAATCCTTTTGGACCTACAATTCAATGGGGGATGGGGACTCTGAGAATAGGAAAGAAGAATAATTTACCTTTGTACTAATAAAATTTCATAATTTATTAGCTAGATTGAGGAAATGCATTCGTTGGTTGTTTTTCCCTTTTGATTCCAAGACATCCTTGAAATACTTTTCATACTCTTGCTCGTAATTCAACTGGGGGAGAAAAATAGTGAATTGCGGGATGTTAAAAAACATTAATTTATTTAATCATCATAACGTTATAAACGTTACCGGTCCACGAAAAAATTAAGTCAAAGAATTTAAAAATCGTCTGGAGAGGTCGAAGTTTAAAAAACTGAGGACATGGATATTTGGAGACGTTGATACGAAAGATATTTCGATGAGTACAGTTATTGAGTGTCATTTGGTTATCAGAGCTAAGATAAGTATAGATAGTAGATGAAAGGCAAGATATATGATTCATAAAATAAGACATAGGAATGGGATGACAAAGAATTAAGAATTGAAAGCAGAAACGAACGTCAATGAAATTCAGGAGGATTATCAGTTAAACTTTTGAAGAAGACATGGGTCTCACAAGGGGGTTTTTCAACAAGGGGTATATTTTAAAGAATAATTGGAATGGTATGGACCATTTGTTTCAATTCGAAGCATAGAATTCGATCTGAAACTCTGAAAGTGACAAAAGAGTTGCTTTCGATTAAGCACTTATTAAGCAGTATGAATAAGGATGGTGGAAGAAAGCAGAAGGAATTTTAAGATGAAGTTTAAGATAAATTTGAAGGCAAAAGACAAAGGTTTTTCTAGTTTAATGTGTACACCGAATGCTTTAATCCAAGTTCACATCACGAAGTTTGAGATATATCACGCGTTTTATGACACGCGTGACAGACACGTGACAGGCACGTGACACATATCGAGTACCCCGAGCTAAGCCAGTAGCCATGTTGGTCCAAGGCGGAGGGGCCCTTCAAATCGATGATGGGCAAGGAATAACCGTCCACTATTGGAGGTTCGAGTGTACCCTACGTCAGGAGGGGACATTTATCAAATACTTCTAAAAATACTTTTTTTTAAATGTGGGCCACATGATGGATTATTGGGGCGTGTTGTGAAGACGCCCCTTCATTTAGATTTAAAGAAAAGCAGACAATTTCAGCCAACCTGCCGTTGGATTTCTCTTTTCTTCTTAGGTGTTTCGTCAATTTTTCTTGGCAGAGGTCGAACTTTCTGACCCTTCGAAATCAGAGACTTTCGTATTCTAAGTGGTCTGAAGAGTTCGTTGGTGATTTGCAAGGAGTAAGGACCAAGGGAACGAATATATTTGCTCGATAACTCCCGAAAAACATTGTCGGACTTGGGTGACAAAGTCTTTATCAGAATATATACCGTTCAGAGAACACATACGGTCTCCACTGAATTACAGTGTAAAAAGCTTAAAAATGAAATTTGATTTTAAAGGAGCACTCAAAATCTACTTAAGCGTTGAATCCGGACGAGGGTCGTCAGACCCGAGTGGGAAGAAATACTGTTGTTTGGTCAGAAAATAGACAAGTATTTCTGGTCGGGGGTATAATCCGGTTCCATGAGTGTGACCGTATACCTTCGATAATGAACCCGGCATCACAGTCTCGGCTGTCGCCTCGACCATGTAAGTTGCGGTATATGGTCACCACTTCGACATGTAACCGCTTATTATACCTGTTGACGCAGTTCTCGGGGTTGTAAGGCGAGTAGTTGAGGAGCGCTGTGACAGGGAGTTGTAAACTTGGGACAGCTTTCTTCTTCTGAGACAGCAGCACCGTGTTTATTCGATCACTCGCACTGAAATAGTGAAATAAGCAAATATGAAACACGTTTTGTTGCAGTCCTTTAAATCAGGATATAACTTGTAAATCGTTGAAATACGCAAAATATATATTCGCAATATCAAACAATGGAAACGTGAGTCAATTTGAGCATTTCTAGATGCATGGTAGGGACTACGATAGTCATTCGAGGGAATCTCAGATACAAATCACGTGCCTTTGCTGTCAGATAAGTATATAACAAGTGAGTTGAATCCTGTTTCATGTACCTGCCACCAGATAGGACATTGGAGAGTCTGTCCTCAGAGCAATCCTCATCCTCATCTTCATCCTCATGGATGTTAGGTGAGGTGGACTTGCTGTTAGGGGGTGCCACCACTAGCTGCCTGGTAAGTAGATGTGTTAGTTGGCAGAGTGTCAGACATGGATGTTAGGTGAGGTGGACTTGCTGTTAGGAGGTGCTACCACTAGCTGCCTGGTGAGTAGAGGTGTTAGATGGCAGGGTGCCAGACATGGATGTTAGGTGAGGTGGACTTACTGTTAGGGGGTGCAACCACTAGCTGCCTGGTGAGTAGATGTGTTAGTTGGCAGGGTGCCAGACATGGATGTTAGGTGAGGTGGACTTGCTGTTAGGAGGTGCAACCACTAGCTGCCTGGTGAGTAGATGTGTTAGTTGGCAGAGTGTCAGACAAGGATGTTAGGTGAGGTGGACTTGCTGTTAGGAGGTGCTACCACTAGCTGCCTGGTGAGTCGATGTGTTAGATTGCAGGGTGCCAGACATGGATGTTAGGTGAGGTGGACTTGCTGTTAGGAGGTGCTACCACTAGCTGCCTGGTGAGTAGATGTGTTAGTTGGCAGGGTGCCAGACATGAATGTTAGGTGAGGTGGACTTGCTGTTAGGAGGTGCAACCACTAGCTGCCTGGTAAGTAGATGTGTTAGATTGCACAGTGCCAGACATGGATGTTAGGTGAGGTGGACTTGCTGTTAGGAGGTGCTACCACTAGCTGCCTGGTAAGTAGATGTGTTAGATGGCAGGGTGCCAGACATGGATGTTAGGTGAGGTGGACTTGCTGTTAGGAGGTGCTACTACTAGCTGCCTGGTGAGTCGATGTGTTAGTTGGCAGGGTGCCAGACATGGATGTTAGGTGAGGTGGACTTGCTGTTAGGGGGTGCCACCACTAGCTGCCTGGTGAGTAGATGTGTTAGTTGGCAGGGTGCCAGACATGGATGTTAGGTGAGGTGGACGTGCTGTTAGGAGGTGCTACCACTAGCTGCCTGGTAAGTAGATGTGTTAGTTGGCAGGGTGCCAGACATGGATGTTAGGTGAGGTGGACTATACGCTTAGAGCATGGCTGGGAATGCGCTAATAGAAATTATTGCACAAGGCGTAGCCGAGTGCAATAATTTGTATTGTCGCACGAGGAGCAGGCCGAGGTGATACACCAAATTATTGCACGAGGAGAAGCCGAGTGCAATAATTTTATTAGCGTCATGACCATTTGCCATGCTCTTAGTGTATTAGCCAATGTGAGGAGTGCAATATTACTTATTATTGCACGCCTACAAGCACCCTCAAAATTGGCTAATTGCTGTTAGGGGGTGCTACCACTAACTGCCTGGTGAGAAGATGTGTTAGTTGGCACAGTGCCAGACTTAGGGGCATGAATAAACATCAAAAAGTGTTGAATTAATCCCTGACTCCCTGAAGTGATAAAAACTCTGAATAATTATCTTAGTTAATCATTGCAGTTGATAAACTCATAAAGTGATAATTATACGTACGTATCGTTTCCGATGATAGGGTGGCTTTCCCTCAGAGCACGAAGTCGCTTTGCTTGATTGTTGTATCTGTACATGTGAGAATGTGATTGTGTTTGACATTAACTGACTAACCTATCAGCATTCAGAGTAGCATCAAAAGGCAACTTGTAAGCTGTTCACTTGAAAGTGAATTAATTTATGAATATTCAATAAGTATACAGAGAAAGCATCATGATTTAAAACAGCAATCGTATTTATTTAACAAATGCTCAAATGTAGGAATACATGCCAGCAAATTACCTGCGTTTAGGAATTCCGGGTAGAGTGACCTTGACATGTCTGTCTACACCCCCACCAAGTGACATGGCTCCGTCACACTGCGTGTTTATCATCACACTCCGACCATGAATCATCCTGAGGGGTCATTGAGGTATTCTGAAGTTATCTGGCACCTTAAAAGCCAGGAATTTCGTGGCAAAATTTGTTATGGTCCGACTAAAACTAGGTCATAACCCTCAACAACCAGTCAAAAACCATAAACCCGAGGAGTTATTTACAATCATGAGAAGGGGTATAAATCATTCTGAGGGGCAGGATTAGTATTTGAAACTGAAATAAACCTGTGAACAGGGCAGACGATGTTTCTGTTCATGTAAGCGTTACACATGAAGGAGGCAACCGTCAGTGGACTAGGCGGATTTATCTGAAAATAGATGAATAATTTATACCAAGGCTTTCAATTATGCTTCAAATTGAAGCATATTAAGAAAAGTAATAAGTCCAATCATCTCTATTCCACTTAATTTCATAATTCGTTGATACGACACACCTACATTTAACAACGCGCACAAAATTTCTACGCGTGAAAATGTCAAGCTAGCTTTTAAAACTAGTGCAAACAATCATGAAAATATTTTCGCGCCATACAAAAACCAGCTTAATTTAGTGCGCGCTGGTACAATTGGGAAATGCGCGCGCAATCAGAACGATTGATTTGGTAGAAAGTTTTCCTATTTTTGCCCGACCATCATCATTTATCAAAGGAGACTGTGGGCCATTAAACGTTTAAGAATTTTTCTATCCAAATTATATTCAAAAACAACACTAAGGAAGTATTTTTGACGCCAGATCATCAAGTGTGCACCTGTAGATTTTTCTAGAACCCACACCAATAGCAACAAGTACGTGATACATTCACAATACAAGTATTTTAAACATATCCAAACAAAGCAATGATATATTGTATGCAAATAAGAGATACTCAGTTGTATTGTAAGATGGGATAAAAGTACGAAAGATGTTGGCCTTTGTCATTGGCCCTGTATTGCGATGCTGTGCTTTTGTGATGTCAAAAGTGGTGTCAATCGCCGTTTAAATCGTGGGAATCGCAGCCAATATTTAAAATTTAGATTTTAAGATATTACGAGTCATAAAGTCACAAGTTAGGTCAGTTACTCGCTATAGCCAACAACTCAGAACGAAATTGGTCCTCTATAAAGCTATAACGAAAGAAACGGTTTGAAGCAAAAGATTCTCTCAAGAATACACAAATTTACTCAGATATCTTTATATATGTATGAAAATCATTTAATTAAAATCATCTTGTAATCAAAACGGAACAAAAGTCACATGGTTTGGCAAATCAATGAAAACATATATACACAACACTACTGTATCCAACGTATTACAAAATTAAATGTAGAATAATATGAAATCTGGTCGCTTCTTTACCCCAACCTCCCGTGGTTGAAAATACAAGTGGGTTGAAAGTACCATGTTCCACCTTTCCACATTCAGTACTCGATTATAGTACTCGCTTTCCTTCTGCACTTCATTGTATTGTTATATTTTGATTTCTCGTCACAGCTGTCACCCACCCGCCAGCCTTCACCCTCCCTTGATACCACTCAATCATCAATCACTCATATTTGAACAACGTTCCATCCTTCACCCTCACCTGACGACGATTATCACATGATTTTCGAAACCTTCTGATTACAATTCTCTCGTATCAGTTATTTCTTATTTCGTTTAAACTTCAATCTCTTGAGTTCATGGTGGCTGTAAATGGTATAAGGATCCCTTTCCTTATAAGTGCTACAATTGGGATCAAACGGCTTTACATCCACGAACATTTTTTCTTGAGGCCGCCAAAAACCTATTCCAGAAACGTCAAGTCGACCTTCGGCAGCTTGGTTGGCTCTGACGACTTCTCCCAACAACGGAAGGAACCATGGCTCTTTTGAGACTGAGATATCTTAAATATGTCACTTCTTTAAACTGATTTCACCTAATTCGCTCCTTTACTTCCCAAAGTAAATTATTTAGATTTAAAAATTGGACACATGTCTTGAAACACCCGTTAGTCAAATTCACCTAAAAAGAGTGAGTATTCTACGACACATGCTGTGTGCTGCACGTTACAGGACAAAATCAGGACAGAAACTGAACGGACACTGGACAGAGAAACAACAGAAACAAGAGGAAACTGGACAGAAGAAGTCATACCATGTGATCGTCTACAGTGTCCATTTCATCGCACAATGAAGGCGAAGGGTTAGGAACCCACATATCTGGGCTTGCAATACTGGCGATATACTGATGAGGCGTTAATGGGCAGTATTACAAATATCTAACTAAGCCTTTTGCTGTTTATACCAGTACCTTTGCGCTCTGAAAGCAGTGTAAGATAACGCCCCAACACAGGCTTTATTCTTTAAGTTTATATCAAAGCCTTAGCCCTTAGGGGTTGCCCCCCCCCTCTTACTGAGTATTTACCTGTTCATGTTGATTGAGTCTGTGAGGGATCGAGGGGGCATTAGGGAGTAACTGGTACTCCCATTTACCTGTTCATGTTGATTGAGTCTGTGAGGGATTGAGGGGGAATTAGGGAGTAACTGGTACTCCCATTTACCTGTTCATGTTAATTAAGTCAGTGAGGGATTGAGGGGGCATTAGGGAGTAACTGGTACTCCCATTTACCTGTTCCTCTTGGTTGAGTCTGTGAGGGATCGAGGGAGCATTAGGGCGTAACTGGTGCTCCCATTTACCTGTTCATGTTGGTTGAGTCTGTGAGGGATCGAGGGGGCATTAGGTAGTAGCATGAGTGGCACCCCACTCTCCGAGTGGGAGGTGATGGGCGGGACTGTGTTCGAGTAGAGGGGGATCACATGCTGTTCCTGGGAACTGCCTTCCCCAGAGGGGGGTCCGGGTTGCTGACCAAACTCCCACTGCCGACTGCGAAGATTGAGATAGTCAACAATTTATACGAAATCTGGATTTTAATCACTTATTTTAAAGGTATGCCATTTGAAATTCAAAATTCCTTGCTTCAAATTTCACCTGAATTTGAATCAAGTTACTTAGCAACATTATTTGAATGCCGAAGTTTCCTGAAATGAAAGTGAATATTCCTATCATTTCGAATACGAAAATCATGTTCCAAATATGAAACACAAAATTCTAATGATTGTCTTCAATCCCCGTCAACTTATTGATGATTTTTATCGTCTTTTTCTCCTGAATATGAATAATTCGTCAGCTTCATTTATCCTGAAAAAAGACAAAGCCTTATTTAAATCTTGATAAATGCGAATTAGCTTCAATTTAAATCTTGATTCTAACTACTGGTAATTAGCTTGGAAAGCAGTACTTACATAGTGAATATGCTCGTTGCTTCACGATAATATGCTAATATTCACAGAGCTTATGAAATGCACATAATATTCACGGCAATACATTCAGGAATTACTGCTACAGTCACCAGTAAGTAATAGGTATATACCAGTGATTAACAGTACCCAAATCATTTCATGGGCATTTACAACACATTTTACGAGCTAAAAAGAATGTAGATGGCATCAATTCATTATTATAAACCCAGAAAATGACGGCTACTCTTTAGAGTCACTGTTTACCACCTTTAGCTCTACATGCATAAAGTTGTTAATATTGAAGTTTTACACGCATAAATCTAAAATTCGCATAAGCGCGGTATTAATTTCAAAAGGAGGGAAATGGCAGTGAAATTAAAACAACATTTTGATTCATCCACCAGTCAGGTTATAAATTCAAACGGAATTGTGAGGTTTCGGTCGATCGTCTAGAAGTTTATGCATTAACGTGTCAATAATTGACAATTCGCTCATTATGCATGCACTTCGAATCTGACGTATTCATCACTCAAGGTTCATGCCCAACCAATAATATAAAGTAAATGACTTTTATCTCTGCAAAGTAATACCTAATTTTCTCACCAGAGACACTAGTATTGTGTTACCCAGCGTACCCAGAATGATTAATTTGGTGTGATAATAACAGGTTCACTAGAGGATGATTCATAGAAGAATTTGACGAACATGTCTCACGAGATAAGGACAATATCCGTTTGATTAATTGAAATATTAAAGTAGGTATCAAGTTGTCATGACTCCATGTTTATTGTATTTTATAATCAACCCAAATTTTATTTCAAAAAGGAAAGGGGGTTGGTTGAAAGAAAGATGGGTGAAGTATTCAAAAAAATGCTCTTAAACATATTTGTTCTTTGCACCTGAAAGTTAATTTTCAAATGAGAGTCTTCTTCTCCAATCTACTGAAAGTAACGTTAAGGGTCTCAGATAGTCTGGTACTATGCTATGCAGTATCCACCATGCAATTTCATAGTGGCTCAGCACACACCCCTCCACTAGAAGTATCTTGCTCATCGTCACCACTTCCCCATTCTAAACCCTGATAATGACGTCATCACCCACCAGCTAGCGCTGAGAGCTGTGTTTATACCAGGTAACACGCATCCCGCTACATTGACTTCACATCTTTTAGTAAGCAAGAAGTGGATCTGTGTGATTGTCAGCATTATATATACTTCGTGATTCTCACAGACTCAGTGCTGTGCACAGCGTGGGTCATCATAATCGACTCTGTTAAAAGTCGTTATAAAGCTAAAAGTAAACTATCATATTAAGACAGTAGATTGTGTTTTAGATCTACATAGGTGGTCAGGTGGAATAGGATGAAAATATCTAGAAATAAAATATAGTAAAATATAGTAAAATGTTAGTGCCAATGGATGCTTCACCGGTCACCAGGCTGACAGTAAAAAGTTTTAACCATTAGACCTGTGCTTCATTTCAAACAGATACCAGTTTTAGTGCTTCACTATCACCACCGATTATCACTGAACCGATTATACACCAATGCTCATTTAATGAACCTATGAACCATGAGTTTCTCGTGGTCTACAGGGTCTAGTCCTATCTTTGGCAGGATCATCATTTCCGCGGTTAACTGACACTCCTCACTCTGCAACTCCTTCAAGCGCCGGGCTTCTAATCTCCGGAGACGCCGCTCAATCACACGACTGTAGGTACTGGGGGTAACTAGAGCGTTACTCTGGGAAATAAGGAGTGTGGGGGTTACCAGGGCGTTACTGGGGTGTTACTAGGAGTTATTAGTGGTTGTTAGAAGTTATAAAGGGTTACTAGGCTTCTAGTCGCCGGAGACGCCGCTCAATCACCCGACTGTAGGTACTGAGAGTAACTAGAGCGTTACTCTGGGAAACAGGGAGTGTGGGGGTTACCAGGGCGTTACTGGGGCGTTTCTAGGAGTTGTTAGGCGTTACTAGGGAGGCGTTTCTAGGAGTTATGAGGCATTTCTAGGAGTTATAAGGCGTTTATAGGGTTATAATCTCCGGAGACGCTGCTCTTGGGTACTGGGAGTGACGAGAGGGTTACTCCTTCACTTTGGGAACGCTATTTGAAGCTATTTATCCAAAGGAGGAGTAACGTAGTTCTATTATTATTGGTAGAGCAAATCCTCAGTTCCTCAAATCTGACGGAAATTTAAAAATGATAAAATTGAAGCATTACGTTATGGGCTTGTTAATTACTGATTGAAAATGCCACTTTTTCACAGGCATAGGTAGCATCGTTATACGTTACTCTCTGAAAAGATGTTATTATTTTGATACATTATGAATATCGTCAATACGACAATACGTGGCATCATCCTGAATTGCTGAATACAGCAATTTCATTTTTGATTTTAACCATTTCATTTCCGGGCTTGGATAAGCTCAAGCAATATTAAATATCATCTTACTTATCCCATCTTTACTAAAGTTTGAATAGGTACTTTGATACGCGCATGCAACACATTTCCTTGCCAATTCTCTTACAGAAAATCCTGTGAGCGTGTGTGTGAGTGCAGAGTGAGAGTGAGTGAGTTTGTCTGAATGCATGAGTGTGCATTGTTGTGTGTCACGCTCAACCACAACCATCCCAAAATAGATGTAAACTCGTAAACACTGCGCCGCGTGGTTTAAAACATATCACGTTGTATTTAAAGAGTAATGTGGCATTTTAAAATATTATACA
Organism: Beroe forskalii; assembly: GCA_011033025.1. NCBI lineage: Eukaryota > Metazoa > Ctenophora > Nuda > Beroida > Beroidae > Beroe > Beroe forskalii. Next base: position 50,542 of record WFMF01000305.1, on the reverse strand, counting down.
CATCATGTGAATGATGATTTTATATACTTCTTATAATATATCAGCAAATTAAACCATCACAGGATAAGATGGGAGCCACTTTAATAACCACATTATCACATTAGTACAACACACATGATGCACTTCTCATTTACAATTATTAAATTCTGATATCCATGTTTGTGTTTGAGAGAGATGACGAATATTTCAGCGCGTACACCCACATTAAATATTACGTAATGAAGTACAAGGTGGTCTTTACTTTTGTTATAAATTTTATTTGCACAGCTAAATTAGTAACCAAGGTTACCTTAGTATATATGATGGTATTGTTGGCATATCAAACAAACATATATTTATTTACAAGGATTCCGTTTTCTGGTTAAAATAATGATTTTAAGAATTTCAGACTTGTACGTATGATTATATTTTGGGAATTTCTCAGGAGCTCTGGGCGACTGGTTTAAAATAACCACCCGAAAAGTATTTATCTTATAATCAGAGGGAACTGTATTTATGAACTGTTTACCCTGAAAGTTGTCCTGGTGAGTTACTGAACTGTTGTAACATAGCAATGTAATAGGTACACAATAAACACTGAATCTAATTGGGTAAACATGTTACGTCCTTGAAAAACAAAGGAACAAGGAAGCATAAAAAGTCCCGAGAAGCAAAATCCTGAAAAGATTGTGGCGCAACATGGCTAATTTCGGCAAAAAGGTTAATGTGGATCTGGAAGTTTTGGAGAAATGGTTCAGAATCATAATCATTTTTGAGTTTTTTCACCATACCTCGTAGGGTGAACGCCTCTGTTGAGGTCCAAGGCAGCAGAGTAAAGCGATGTTAGTTCTTCCAGTGTCTTCTGCTTGTAGCAGAGCGTGTTGGCTTCCCGGTACAACTGCATGTATTGCGAAGGGTTCTTGTAGTGCTTGAAGGTACCTTCCAGAGGATCCACCCTGTACCTGGGGTACCTGGTAGTTAGCTGTTAGTTTCTAGGGTACCTGGGGTACCTGGTAGTTAGCCGTTAGTTTCTAGGGTACCTGGGGTACCTGGTAGTTAGCCGTTAGTTTCTAGGGTACCTGGGGTACCTGGTAGTTAGCTGTTAGTTTCTAGGGTACCTGGGGTACCTGGTAGTTAGCCGTTAGTTTCTAGGGTACCTGGGGTTAGCTGTTAGTTAGCCGTTAGTTCCTGGTAGTTGTACCTGGGGTACCTGGTAGTTAGCCGTTAGTTTCTAGGGTACCTGGGGTACCTGGTAGTTAGCTGTTAGTTTCTAGGGTACCTGGGGTACCTGGTAGTTAGCGGTTAGTTTCTAGGGTACCTGGTAGTTAGCCGTTAGTTTCTAGGGTACCTGGGGTACCTGGTAGTTAGCTCTTAGTTTCTAGGGTACCTGTTAGTTAGCCGTTAGTTTCTAGTGTACCTGGGGTAGCTGGTAGTTACCCGTTAGTTTCTAGGGTACTTGGTAGTTAGCCATTAGTTTCTAGGGTACCGGGGTAGCTGGTAATGAGCCGTTAGTTTTTAGGGTACCTGGTAGTTAGCGATCAGTTTCTAGGGTACCTGGGGTACCTGGTAGTTAGCCGTTAGTTTCAAGGGTACCTGGTAAGCTGGTAGTTAGCCGTTAGTTTCTAGGGTACCTGGTAGTTAGTGATTAGTTTGTTAGTTCTTGGTGTACCTGCCCGGGTACCTGATAAGGAACATGTAGAATTGGTTTGAGAAGCGGTTGAGATTCAAGTGAGATTCAGTAGAGTTTTATTTGAGATTTAACCATTTAACCGCCCCCTGGACACGTATGAATGCCTACCTCTTGTAATAGATATCACTTTTTGCAATCTTCTTGTCTCCCTTTCCCTTGTTAGTCTCTCCATTCCTCGGTGTGGAAGTAGCAGTTTCATTGGCAGAGATGTTCTTACACCTGGCAGCCTTGCTACGTAGCCACCCACCAAACCCTGAACACCCGAGGTCTGACTCCTGAAATACCCGGGGCTTTAGTTAATCGAAATTGATATTGTATGCAGGAGGTATAAACGATTTTAGTTCTTAACTTAAATATATTTTCCACTTAGGAGCTTCTTTAAAGCAATTTAAAACGTTTCAATCAGGGACAATCAGAGACACCAGCTGAGTGTTGTGATGCATAAAGAAATGATAACATGTTGCATTTAATTATTAACAAGTTTTAAGCTTGTAAGTTGTAAATGAATGCACAAGTAAAAAGTGAGTAGAGTAGAGACTAGAGACTACAATACTACAATAGGCACAACAGCAAACAACTCTCAGCTGCATACACATACAAAAAGGACATCTAATTTGTACCATCGACATGAAGAATGATCACACTCGAATTAATTTTGATTCAAAATTTTCCACCATAGATCTTAATTAAGCAACAAAATCACTCCGATTTTCTAATTTATGGTTCATAGTAATATCAGAGACACTACTCTAGTTAGGTATATACAGGTATTCTCTACATTTACCTTGGAATAGCATTCCTTCAGATCATTGAGGCAATCTAGTGTGGAGTCAAACGAGCAGTGAGTTGAGAGTAACATCTCCAACGGGACATGACCTCAAATAGGATTGTAACAAGTACAGATTTATAAGTAGAAAGGCATTATACCTAAAACGGTAAATTATTCAAAACCTTCATGTAAGTTTTCAAAAGTTAGTAAATCTTCAACTCTATAGAATTTCAGTAGGTACATTTATTTTTAGTATCTTAATCTACAAAGTGGTGCATGAAATAATAGCTTCAATAGAGATAAGGAAAATAGAAATAACAATAATTGTTTAATATCCATAATTGAATTGATGTTATTACATGATATATTGAGGTGTATAAATATAATTAATCAAAAATTATCGAAATGATGAATGATGATCTAATGATATGAATTTAATTTAGAAAATTTTACATGAATCGAATAAAAATAAGTCACCATGATCAGGAACTTTTAATTCCACAAAAATAAGGCAACTAATTTACAGAAAACTTCAAAAGAAGAACAGAGAAGAGATATGGCTGAAACCCATTAGGTCAAATTCAATGTTTTCTTTTTGAATGAATAGACGTTTTCAACTGTTCTCAACTCAGGAGATTTGGTAGAAGTTATGACACATGCACGGGTTGGGATTTCTGGCAAAGTTGGAACATTTTCTTTAACTACATCATCAGGTGTACTAGAGGATGCAGGTGTTACTGAAGGCTCACTAGTCTTTTCTAATTTCTCATTGGATAAAAGTTTGATGAAGGAATTTTCTCTAGATAGTGGGTTATATCTATGATGAGGCATGTACAGCTCAGGCTGGAAATACTTTAGTAAATAATTTCTCTTTCTCTTTCTTGACTGACGTGAAAATCCGGCAGAAAAGAAGAAAAATTGACAGAAAAAGCTATCAACGTGATAGGGGGACAGTTCAGCTATTGGTAATGAAGAGGCCCTTGCCATGAAATCGACTCTCTGCCATACATCTTCAGGAAAATTCTTAAGTTTGGTGTCCATGTAATTTAGGAGTTCTGAGTTAGTGGATAATGCTTGTTTAGTTTCATTGTGGTAAATGTAATCAGGGATTTTTGAAGGTTGGAGTCCATAATAAAGCCCTTCATAATCATGACTTTTGACTATGCTTTGCCACCGCATTCTTTCCATATGTTCAATGTGTTCCATGGTTCTGTTATGATATTCTACAGGGGTAATATATTTAGGAGGTTGGCTGAACATGAAAGAGCGTCTCCTCTTCAGAGGCTCCTCTTGGCGAGGACGTTTTTGATGTCTCACAACAAATATATTGCCAAAATTTTTATTTTCTACCTCACTTGACAATAGACATCGATCTATAGATGGCCATGGACACTGATACTGCTGTTCTAAAGGTTTAGAAATAAAACCTTCATCAAAGAGTGAATCTCCAAAAGAACACAACTCTTCATTTTCTAATCTTGAATGAGATGGCTTTATTTTAGGGTCATTATATTCTGATGTTTGATTATCTAGTTCATCTTCATAAAGCTTATCAATTTTATCAAGAAAGGTGTCAAGATACTGATTAGCTAGTTTTTTGATTTGATTTTCTGGGCTCTCACCATAAATAGGAAGCTTCTCAAATATTTTCAGTGGAATTTGATCACTATCATTGCTTTGATCACTATTTTTGTTTTCACTAGCTGAAGGTAACTCAATGTGATTGTCATTAGCATAAAACATTTTAACATTGTAGCTGACATTTTGTAACACTTCTGACATAAAATTTCTAACATCACCATAGTGTTCGCTCAATTGCTTGATTCTATTTGGATGGATCATAGCTAGAGAATCTGCCATTTTTGGGGCATCTCTTTCATTTTCTATAGATTGAAGCTCAAATGGTGGGTGAAATGTTTGATAAGATGTAGCTGACCCATGTTTTTGCATTTGCAGTTTTTCAAATAAGCTAGCTCTTGGTACATTTGAACTGCCACAGTTATAATTTGAACAGCTGTATATTTCTGAGGAATCCTCAGTTTCTAATTTAAAACAGGAATCTACCTTATTTACTTCTAAGATTTCTTGCTGCTCCTGCTTAATGAATGCCACATCTTTTTTCATTGATTTCTTCAATCTTTTTGACTTTATTTTGGTTAATTGTTTACATGCTTCTGAAAAGAATGTTGCTTCATCCTTGCATTTTAAGTTGACAACACTTCTGTTACTCTTTCTTTGTAATCTTGTCTGGATTGACATTTTTCACATCAGAGGATACAACAAAATTGTAGACAGAAAATCTATATCCAAATGTCTTTGTTCATCACACCTAGCTAAAATAAAGATAGATGAAAATGACATATTTCAAGATACATATAAGAATGATATCATGTTAATCAGTTTATTATTAATGTAATGGTTCAGTTGAAGATACAAGGATAATCCTTCTAATTGGCAAAAGGTGATGTAATCTGATTATAATTTTTAACCTTCATGTTTTGTTGATTGTTATTTGACCCACTGACACAAGCTGTGAAGCAGCTTGCATCAGATCAGAGAGTTCTATCATTGATAGATATATTTAATTGTGTTTTGTATGAAAACACCAGTCACCTTGTGCCAAATGGGCCCCAACCTGGTCTAAGTGACTTGAAAATTGAATCATGGGCTCAAGCTTTTTGGGACAATGCAAGGTTCAAGTTATTCAAATTATGAATCACCTTGGTCCTTGTTGGCCAATGTAAGGTCTAAAGTAAATTTCATTTTATAAATCTGTGTTGGCAATTAGAAAATGCCTCCAAGATCCTGAACCTATGAATAAAACTTATTACTCAGTCACCTGCCAATCCAGTTCCCCACTACCTAGCAAACTCAGTGGATGTCGAGTCCTCTTTGCTGTTAAAGGCACAAAATTGAAATTGAGGGGTTCCATACAGACTGACAAAATAAAATGTAATAAATTATCACACTTATCACCACTCATCTTGGTGTGACTCATTAAGATCCTACTGCTCTCCACATTGCATTACCTAAAGGAATCATGTTGGTGTTCAAGTATGGAGTTGGAGAAAAGTCTTGCAGATTGATGTCTTGAAGAAAGATTTCTTTTTAATTCAAACATGTTTTAACCCTGATTTTCAGGAGAAGCATCTCTCAAGATGAAGTATTGGATCAGGTAAAAGGTTTAATGTAACCACCCTCTACAGAGTAGGAAACCTAGGCACGGATAATTTCGACGAAGTTAGGAAATTCTTCACTGGACTTGCAAGTAAGAAAAAATTAGACAAACATATTCTTATCGGTGACTTGAATTTCCCTGAGGTAAAATGGCCTGATACCTCAACATCTGTCAACCTGCATAAGAGCTTTATTGACATGATTACTGACGAATTTGGCCATACACAATTAATTGATGTGCCCACCCACAAGGGCGGCAATATTCTTGATTTGGCCCTCACTAACATTTCGGACTTAATTAAGGATGTAAAAGTTCTCAGCCATAATGAAGCATGTAATTCAGATCACTTTGGTATAGATTTTAAGGTTGGGCTAGATGTCTCTTACAGGAAAATGGAGAAGCGGAAGATTTTCAATTTCTCCAAGGCAAACTGGAGGGGGTTAAATTTTGAGCTCAAAAAATAGATTGGAACGCCTTAATCGAATCTAAGGATCCTCATATATCATGGCCATTATTTAAGAATACACTCCACACCCTATGTAACAAATATATTCCTAAAAAAGTTATAAGGCACCAATTCGAACCTCCTTGGTTCGATAGTGATTGCGATCGAGCAAGACGTGAGAAAGAAAAATGGAGAGTAAAGGCCAATTCTGAAAACGGTACTAATTATGACAGAGAAAAATATCGGAAATCAAGGAGGGATCTTAAGAAAATTATGAATCTAAAGATGAGAATTAATGTGCAGGATGATGATGATACGTCACTGATACCAAAAAAATTCTGGAAGTACGTTAAATCTAAGTCTAAATCTACCCGCATACCTGAAACTGTCTGGTATAAAAACTGCTATCGGACAAAACCTAATGACCAAGCTAACCTATTTAACACATTCTTTTCTGACCAATTTTCCGAGGCCAGCTCCTACGACATTGATATTGATATGCAACCTGACCTGGACCGTTTTAATGGACTAACATTTCACGAATTTGATGTATTTCTTTTACTCAAAAATGTTAACCCTAGCAAAGCTGCAGGCCCAGATGGCATCCATGGTATGGTCCTTAAAAATTGTGCAGCCACACTAGCACGGCCCCTTACAATAATGTTTAATATATCTTATAACACTGGTTGTATACCATGTGATTGGAAACTTGCATCTGTTGTACCAGTGCATAAGAAAGAAGATGAAAAGGGCTCAGTAGAAAATTACAGACCAATTTCCTTGACATCCTTAGTAATGAAAATTTTCGAACGTTGCATAAAGAAAAGCTTTTTAATGAATGCGAACGCCTCCTAGATGTAAGACAGCATGGTTTTATAAATGAGAAATCGTGTACCACTCAAATGGTCCCATTTATTCACAACATTTCGTTATCCCTTAACAATAAATCTAAAACTGATATTATTTACTTTTGACTTTGCCAAAGCCTTTGACAGTGTCTCATGACTTGATATTGCGTAAACTAAAGGATAAATTTAATATAAATGGACCCATGCTCAGATTTATTCGTGCATATTTGAAGGACAGGGGAAACAGCAGGGTAGTAATTGGTGGATCACTGTCGACTCAGTTACCAGTCAACTCAGGAGTACCCCAAGGTTCTATTCTAGGTCCCTTGCTATTTGTTTTATTTATTAATGACATGTTCGACTGTATAAGTCCTGAAACTAACATCGCCCTTTATGCAGATGATACAAAAATCTGGAGAAATTGAGATATCGGCTGATCATTTTGCTCTACAAGCTGACATAGATAATCTTCATAACTGGTCTGTACTAAACAAGATGAAATTTCATCCTTCGAAATGTAAAGCTTTAGCTGTTACAAACCAAAGAAACATACTCCATAATCTACCATGTACAATCTTCCAGTACAAGCTTCACAATACTTACATAGATTATGTTGCATCTCAAGTAGATCTGGGAGTCACAGTAAACTCTAGACTTTTATGGTCAGAACAATGCAACAGTCTCTTATCTAAAGCAAGCTCCCGTCTAGGACTTGTAACACGTATTTGTCATTTCACCTGTGATAAAAGACAAAAAGAACCTTTTATACGCTAGTTAGGTCTTTATTTGAGCACTGCTCTATCATTTGGCATCCAGTCAGCTCCAACCAGCTCAGTGGTTTTGAGGCCATCCAAAAGCGGGCCATTAAGTGGATTGAAGGCCGTCCCCATGACCATATCTGTGATACTGAATACTATAATAAACTGAAAACCCTGAATATCCCTCCAATAAAACACAAATTTATCATAACTGACCTAATCATGATGTTCAAAATCATACACTCTCTTATCTCAATCACCTTACCAGAAGGCTTTCATATCATTAAACATACTGAAGTAAGGAGCACCAGAAGTACACATGATATTGTGAGCAAAGAGGATTGTTCAAGATTAAAATGTACCATAAGGCCCAATTGTGATAATTTTAGGAATTCATTTTTCTATAGAACAATGGTCATATGGAACAAAATCCCCTTTAGTATTAGGCAAGTTAAAAGCATCTCCACCTTTAAATCACAACTCAAAACTTTCCTTTGGAAAGCAGATCTAGACTGGCCCGATTAATTCAATTCAATTTACTCAGTCCGGGAACTAGATGGTCATTAAGTTGTAAGGCAAGAGCAAAATACCCTTATTCAAGAAATTATTAATAAATTTGTATTTTTCGAAATGATGGTCTTGATGCAGAAAAGTAATTTCTTTGTGGCCTAGGACTTTATTAAGTGTGACAATTCAAATACCAATCTATGATTACAATTGACAACCATATTATTTGTGAGTTTGTAATTTAATTTTATCAGATGACATAATTATCTATTATTATTGTTATTATTTATTCTATACCCTATTTATTGATTGATGTTTATGACGGGCCTCCCTGTAATAATGGTTAACGCTGTGTTGGGAGTTTAGCCCAGATTTTGCACTTGATTTATATTTTCTGTGCTATTTTGGTTAAGTAGGAATGACAGAATATTTTAACCTGAATGACATTGTAAAATATATTTCATGTAAAATTTGAATTTTGAAATAAAAAAAAAAGGATGCATGCCACTCGCATTAATTTTATTAATGTGCAACGTAAAAGGACACAAATGACCCGGATCCATCCACCGGTCCTCTACTTCTCTTCACTTAGTGTGTTGCTTAATATCTTGATGCTTGACGTAAAGACAAAGACCAAAGAGCAAGTTTCAGATTCATTAAGGCAGGTGGTCACTGCACTTGACGATGCTATACCCTGATACCAGGGGGTGACTGCTGGGGGCCTACCTCAAAAAAGTGATCGCAATTAAAACACCTCAAACAGCTGAGGTAGGTATTGGACTGATGATGCCTGCACACCACTCATCTTGGTGTGACTCAATTAGCTAATTAGATCCTACTGCTCTCCACATAGAATTACCTAAAGGAATCATGTTGGTGTTCAAGTATGGAGTTGGAGAAAAGTCTTGCAGATTGATGTCTTGAAGAAAGATTTCTTTTTAATAAAAACAACAAAGAATTTATAAATCATTGCCTCTAGCTCTTATTCACAGTTGATCTAGCAAATCTCACATCAGCACTCTTTTCAACATATTATCAATGGTTTATCAAACAGTTCTAGTATCAAGTGTGCTGGATCCATTGGATCCATTGAACACCATTGGACAATTTTACCGATGACCATCATGTTCAATGGATGTCCAATGGATGTCCAATGGATGTCCAATGGATGTCCAATGGACGTCCATTGGACATGTCCATTGGACATGATGGATCCAATGGATCCATTGGACAAAATTCACAACTCTTGTGACACTTTTACCTGAAACCCAAAATAAAAATAAAATAAGATAAAAAATTTTGTTATTACATCAACACTAATTTCATAAACATGTCAATGATTCATTGGCCAATCTGCTGGATCTTCCAGCCCATATTATTTTATAGACATTAACATTGAAAAATAAATTAAACATTATAAGTTAAACATTATAATTTATGGGATAATTTAAACATTGACACTTAAAAGTAAGTTACAATATATTGATTGATTGAAATGCCAAAAATAAAAGATAGTTTTATTTGAATAACATGATATTGATTTTGTGAGGTGATGAATTAATATTTGATAAATGCCACATGGATACTTTTGATAGCAGATAACAGCTGCAATTTTTTCTAGTATAATTGAACTAGCACACCCGTGCAAATTCTATACAAGCAAGTGTGTTGAAGTATGATATACATCAACGCCGCGTACACACACCTATGCGGGCTCAGGAAAGTCGCCCTAATTCTAATTAACCAGGGCCCTGGTTACGCGCACAGAGTGCGCGGCGCGGCAAGCGCTGTCATGTCGTATCGACACCCCTGGCGAGGTTGTCAGACGTTGTCTGACCCCTTAGCCTTCGGCGGGCGCGCGCGCGAAGCGCGCGCGTCCGCCGAAGGCAACGCCGAAGACAACGTCTGACAATGGCGAGGCGCGCGCCCGCCGAAGGCTAAGGGGTCAGACAACGTTGACAAGGTTAGGGGTACCCATATAGTTGCGTGTACTCGCCGCACTTCTGAGGAAGCGCGCCGCGCAACGCCGTGCAACGCAAACAGACATATAATGTGTTTTTAGCAACACCATGACCAATATGTTTGCCTTCCCCTAACCAGGGGTGTCGCACCGCATATTACTAAACACGTATATCCCTGTTTGACTCGCCCGGCGTGCTTCCCCAGCGTACACTGACACCCACCTTTGCGGGCTTAGGTAAAAAAACCCAGAATTTCATAAGAGCAAGATTTTATTTTACAATTTGTGTTTTGTTTCATTGTTTCAATTTTGATTATTTGAAATTAATAAATACAGTAATTTCACGACAATAATTAATTTAATTAATTACTTCTACATATACAAACATTGTGTCACTATATAATAATTTAAATAATATGAGTTCACTGCAACTTAAAAACTGACAAAAACAAGACAATAAGACATTTATCAGCGAGAATTTTCTCCAACCTTTTAACATAAACTAAATTCATTCATTTCCATTATCAGTTTAAGTTTATGAATGAACCTCTTTAATGAGGCAAGTTTGATTTGCATCTGAGTATATTATGCTGTCACATCGAATTATTTATGTTATTCTGGAACAGTGGAACTTACCCTGTATCTCCACCCCTCATTGCCTCTTTGACATATATCTTAATTGTGAGCCCAGTTGTGAGCCCAAGGAAACTTTGCCAGATGTTGCCAGATGTTGCTTGGGCCAGACAACATCTGGCAAAGGAACAACGAAGTTTTGTGAAAACTTTTTTTGTGGGACCATGTTGCTGAAATGCTAAATATCTATATTGTTATATTATTAAAGTACAAATTTACTGTGTTAATATGATCATATATCATTTTAACTTATCATTTAAAATTGCACATCTAATGTTCTGATTTGAATCCTGAATTGTTGGATTTTTATTCACTATGGTGTCCCTTGTCAGTGCTATAAACAATCGACTTCAAGAAGCTCATCTAATGTTATTTGCATTAATCTTAATCTTGATTAATATTATTGGATCGTGATCACCACTTGTACTTCACCTTTCCATTTTCCTAGGAAGCTATTTGTACAATTATTTAGTTGAGTAAAGTCAAAGAGATGGTTTAATTCCTGATTTTCCAGCAAATGTATTTCATCATAAAGACTCTTAAAGGGTACACTTTGTCATTGTTGACTGTTTTAGCCTTTGCTGCTCTGATATCATCCTTAGCATCTCTTGCATTGATCTTCATAAAGTCTGACAGTGCTGCACTTGATGAATTATTGCTGGCTCCAAGTCAGCTTCCAATGGGACAAGGACTCCAACCTTTGAGAACAGATATTATCCAAGTAAGTTGAGGTTCTGTAAATGAATTGAAGAAAATGCCAGCTAGCATCTGTTAATCCTATGATTTTGAAATGATGATTCCTACAGCAGGGGTTGATTTATGATTTTAGTTATTTATGAGTTGTTTGTTCAACTCATCTTTATAATCATACAGGATTCAGAGGCATGTAACAAAGAACTGGAAATTTTTATTGACCATGCTGGCAGAAATTGTGTTTTGATAGAATATGTCAGCAACATGACAGCTGACAAGCTCAATGACTTCCATTTTATGCAGCTCATAAAAATCAACTACTGGTTGTTTGATGATGAGACTCACTCTGGTAAGGATTGTTGATTTAGTGATTCAACTTTCATCAAGATGCAATTTACAATAATTTCCTGAGCCTAACCAAATACATAATTATTATGTAGCTACAAAAAAGTGTGTCTTGAAGAAAGATTTCTTTTTAATTCAAATATGTCTCTTACTAATGACAATTTACTGTGCTTTTGACTCATCTGAGTTTTCAGAATTAAATTAATTACAGGTAAATTCTACCAGTCTTTGTTAGAAAACCCTGTTTCACTGCCACTCAATCAAACAAAAGATTTCTACCTTGCACTCAGCTATAATTTCTCTCTTATGGCAGAGAATTATTCTGTGTTTTACTATGATAGCTCAGTTGTCCAGGTGAGTTATAATGGATGTCTAATGTGTTTTGTATAAATATTTTTAAACTATCTTTTTAAGCTGTTTAATCAACCTTGTTACTTTGTTATGTCAGCATGGTATTTCTCCCCTAAAAACAGTATATTGGCAAGTTGCCAATATACTTATTTCATATTTGTGTGATTTAATTTTTCATATCAATATCAATACAAATGTTGGGTGCTATAAAAGTGAACCATAGCTTTTATTATTCAAAAGTAGGCAACTTTATTGTTAATGGGAATTCCAAACATATTTTGAGCTCATTGTGCCTCTATCAATCAACAATCTTGCAGATTAATGACCTAAAAAATTAATAACATATTTAGTTTTCATGCCTAGAAAATATGAATTTCTTCCCTTAGGCCAAGACAGATCAGCAAATACCAATCCATGGCCTGACAATACTACAGGAGAGCACAGTTGTGGCTGAAATCTTAGTACAGGGTTTCCAACGTAACCATTCTCCCTGGCTTGGTGAGTTGAAGCATCATGACATCATAACTAAAACTGTGAATTAAAAACATCAGTATAGTTATTCATATATCAATTCATTGGTAAAAGCATTACTAATTATTGTTTCATTTTATGTATCATTTTTTGACTACTGAACATGTTATTTTAAAACCAGTGATCATTCACATATAATTACATTACAATTGAACTAACTGAAGTCATAAATACCAGGATTGCACTGGCTCCACAGACTGTCAGTAGCTGTACTTCATGTCACTGCATCCAAGCCAGGGCCTCTGCTATGGATGCTGAAAACACTGGCTTCAGTTCAGGAAGGCATTATAAGAATTGTTGGGAGGTATATGTTTGAAACGTTCCCATCTGTTGGAGAAAACTTTAGAGATTTTGGGCATTATATAATGCTGGTAAGAATTATACTCTCAACAGTATAATTATATTCTATAGTGTATACGGTAGGGGTCTTTATTTTGATGATTTCTCTAGTCTACTGCTATGTGTTGTAAATGTCACATTTTATGTAACACTTCAAACCATTCTTAGAAAATATCTGAAATAGAACTGAAAGAAATAGATCAGTATCCTGAAGGGACAGAAAGGTATTCCAGACTTTTTGTCGCTGCAATCGTCATCCTGATCCTTCACAAGGTAATGCAAATGTTGGGATATGTTATTTCTGATTAGAATATCGGGAAGAACACCGTCATTGAAGTGGAAACGTAATTTATCGTGTGAGCTGCGTTTTCGACCTCATTTGGTCGATAAAAATCACGTCAGTTTTCTTGCAGTCAGTCAAAATAAGATTATTGTATTACTCAACAATTCGCATGAAAAGAGATAATCTACGACTATATATCAACAATTGACGAGTAAACAAAATAGCGCTGAATTTGTATATCTCTTCCAGATCCAGTCGTACTACGTTTCCTTTGAGGACGAGGATCTGAGTATGTCGAAGTGTGAGTCTCTCCTGTCGGCGTTTACTTGCCGTAACAGACGGCTAAACGCTGAAAACAAAACAAGTATCGAAGGATGAAGTGGTCTTGTTAAAAAATAATTCTATGGCATTGGTTATTAATCGGTTGAGTATTGCAATGTAAATAAGTTTGGAGTGAGAATTTGTGAAATTCATTCGCATTGGTGATGGAAACGCAGAAAGCTGCACAGAACTCCTTGAACTGTGTTCCAAAACGTAACATTAAGTTATTGGAATATTGGATGTAACTTCCAGAGAATGAAGATATTTTTAGCAATGGAATTCTTTTTTTTATTGAGCACGAGTGTGACGACTGACGAAGCTTCACTGTTACAATACGAGTTGCAATTAACGTTTATTTGATAATTGTTGTGCTATATTTATTGATTTGTGATTTCTTTTCCATTTCAAAGAACTCTTTTTATCATTAAAAATAAACTTTGCATTGAAGTGATTTTTCACAAACAGAATCATGATTCATTTGTGTATTAGAAATGATTACTAGATGCTCAATAATTTTATTCAATTTAATCTTCACTTGGCAGTACAAACGTGTGGCAAAAACAGAATCACGTCTTTCACCGCAATTTTCAATTTTCACCTTCTCGGTCAAATCTTAAACCCCATTTCCGAAGGAAATGGCAATGACAGAAGAGAGCCGTGCATCTCTGGAAATGCAACACGCTCAGAAGTCCAGTTCACTGAAAGGGGTTAGCGCCTGTGACACCCCAATGTGTAACGGGGTTAACAGCCCTCCCCTAGCCCCCACCACTCCTCACCCTACTGTATCTCACACGAGGAGATGCGAGATGAGGATCATGGGGAAAGGAGGAGAGATGATGAGGAAGAGGAGGAGAGGTATGAGGTAGAGAGGGAGGAGGAGGAGGAGAGGGAGGGAAGTAGAGATCCTGAGGAGAGGAGAGAGGATAGTGTGGGAAAAGAGGGAGAAGTGGATGACAACAACAACAATAGCAATGACAACAGTGACAACAGCGCTCCCAATAGTGTCAACAGTAACAACAACAAGAAAGATGTTAATCATAGTGCCCGCACGAACAACAAAAGTAACAATAACAACAGCGATGGCAACATTTACAACAATGACAACACCAGTAACAATAACAGCAGCACTAAGGGAGCTGGAGGAGCTGTTTCAGAAAGGCCCACAACTCGTTCTGACAACAACAAGACACAACCTGTTACTTGCTGCATGAAGTGTGACACGGAAACCAGCATCACATGGCACAAAAACTCTCAAGGTGCGTTGGCTGGCAACGTTTTTTAGATATATCTCAAAATATTATAAAATTCTAAAGCATGAATTAAAGTTTCATCTATCACAGATTAAAATACTAAAATAGGTACCTTAGTCATGTAGAAAAGTAGAACCTATGATTCGAATGATTTATTGAAGCTTCTAGGACTCTAGGAGTTATGAACACCTCATGATAATGTTAAAACAAAAGTGCACACATCGGCACACATTTGATAAATACGTTCAACAGATTGTTCTACTTGTCGTTTCGCAGGTATCGTGCTATGCTCAGCATGTTCTCAAGACAGCTCCATTGGGAGTAAGGGCTACAAAAACAAGCTGCACTGCAAGAGACTTAACAACTTCAAAAACAACCGGGTAGGTCGCAAATCGCTGATATTCATAACTCCACCAGTGTTTGTGAAGATCGACGATTGATAAGTGATAAACCTCCACTAATATTACCGATGACTTTCTTGAGTGAAAAGTATTAGTTTCTTTTCGAAATCTGACTAGATCATATCAACTAACACGTAGCCATATTCAACAAATCTTCACTCTATAACTGCTACAACCTCCTAACCAGGGCGCTAAGAAGAACAAGGATGGTAAGCTGAGAAAGTCCTCTCACAAGCTGCCCCACAAGGAGGCTACTTACATGACATCCCACCAGATTTACTACAAAGGTAACACAGCTCAAACCATCAGAGTATCAGCCGATCAAACATTCAAACATGCCATATGATGTATATTAATATGTTACACGTTCTAAGTTTCTAAGTTCCTAAATAGATCCAAAACCTCAAAACTTGAACCATACTCTTTAAATATACACCATTAATATGCCACTGAACCATGCACGTATTTCTGGCAGGTGTCCGTTACAAGGTAGGTGACGTGTTCTCTATCCGTGGAACCTCCCGTCTCTACTACGTGTGTGTCCGTAGTTTCATGGAGGACCCCCTGTGTAACCAGTACGCGGTGATAGTCTGGCTCCTCCCCCTCTACCCTAACCCTGAGTCCTACAACCCGGCAGACTTTCTCCTGGGTCCTGCGGAGGACGTGCCACGCCCCCTCGACTGCCTCTCGTTCGTGTCACACGACCCTCCCCAGGGGCATATTACCCTAAACGAACTGCGGTGTTATGACAACATCCCTGATCTGTGGAATGGGAATGAGGGGGCGGTTTCAGCGGATAGTTCACAGCAACAGTCTCAGCCGCCTGATAGGAGTGGGCTGGATTTGTTGCTAGCAGCAATGGAACCGGACATACACCAGATCAGGTGATAGGAGAGTTGCTTAACCTAAGCAACTTCGAAAATTATGTTGCTTATCGATATCCCTTTATCTGCTGAATTAACGAAAGCATTGAAGCTATCTGTCATTTGATCTCCTAATCAGAATGATGATCTGCATTCTAACACCTGTGAACAAAGGCTCTTGCGTTGTTATGATTATTGCACACAGAATGATTAAGTCACATAGAAAATGATTTGATTACCACTCGTTGTGGATTCCTCTACAAGTTAAATCATTGCATTGTATTTGCCGTGTACATTGTTTGTTTCGTAGCTGATGGTATTTGAAAATGAAATGTTTTTAGTACTGATTTCAAACTTCTTGCCGCTTGGAAATTATCTAACGAGTTTCTGGGACCAAATAATTTGTTACTTTCAAAACCTAATCAATATTCCATGATTCTATGGCTATTGAAATAATCAATATAAAGTTTCATTCAGTAATTGATCCTATTATCTTCACGCAGCCAAGGCTGGCAATGAAATGTCAGATGAGCATGGTTCCTGTGGAGGCGTGGGACCCACTCCATTACCAGCTTCTGGCTCAAAACCCTCCACTCCTCCAAGAGAGGCAGCCCATCCAAGCGAGGCATCCCCTCCTATCACGCCTTCAGAGCCCATTAAAATAGCCCCTCAACCAATGATAGTATCGTACACAGCCCTTCAACCAATAACAGACTCACTTTCAAGCTCTCAACCAATAAAAAGCTCTTCTTCAGCAATTGAACCAATACCAGACTTTTCTTTGACCTCTGAACCAATAGCAAACTTTTCTTTGACCTCTGAACCAATAGCAGGCTCTCCGTTGATCTCTAAACCAATACCAGAGTCTTCTTTAAACTCTGAACCAATAGCAGACTTTCCTTCAACCTCTGAACCAATAGCAGAATTTACCAAACCAGAAGAAAATGAAATTTGTTCCCCATTCCCTAATTTACTGTGTGAAGAATCAGTTGACTCTGTTGATTGCTATCTATCTGGGCAATGGGAACTAATGACAGCAGAGTCCTACGATGATGCTGAGGATTTGCTGTTACTCGCCGGAGTTAAGGATGATGAAGAATTGAGCGGGGGAAATGGAGAAAGTCCATTTTATCGGTCAATCAAAAACAGGTAATAAATAGTTATAATATAGGATAATCAAACACCCTTAGGATACGTTTATATGAATTATCACACGAGCGAAGCGAGTGTGATAATTCGAATTATTGCTCGAGCCGAAGGCGAGTGCAATAATTCCAATTATCACTCGAGCCGAAGGCGAGTGTGATAATTGATATAAACGTATCCTTAGGGTGTTTGATTAATCTATTATATAACGTGAGAAACGGGCAGATATTTACACTGGTTTTCCAATAAGAAAGCAAATTTAGAAGCCTTTATGGATATAAAAATCCTTTAAACTAGAGCGCCTGAAATTGAATCTTGAAAATATCAAGCTTCGAAGTGGCCGGGAATTTTAGATTTAGATGGTGAAGAGTGGCTATGTATATTTGAATTTGCCCGCAAGAAAGTATGAATAAAAACGCAAGTCCGGAATATTCATCAACTTTGATCGTATCTTTTGATTCAACAAGGTACTATAAAGTGATTGTCGATTGAAATGTACAACAACAAAATAGAAAGGACATTTCCGTGTAAGTGTGTAACGCCGTAACGGACGCAAATATTTCGGCAAATTGCGGGCGGTGGCACTTGTTTAAAATGTAAAGATGTAAGAAGGGAAACATGATTCAAACAAGCGAAATTTCACCAAAGACCAACGTGTACAACAAGTATACAAAACACCAAAACAAGAAATGAAGAAACCTTAATAACGCCAAAGCAAGAGAATAAATTTGTATATGCTCGTGTATCGTTATTTGTACAAGTAGTGAGGGTAAGTGGTCCTTGTACTCCTTGTGGCACGTGCGTGCGCGGCTCATATAACGACTACTGAGTATACATAAACTCATTAAATCAAAACAAGATAACATGATAATGTATACACTGATGTATTGTAATGGAGTGAGAGCAAGTGGTCTTCAGGTTTTACTGGCACGTGCGTGCGCGGCTCATATAAAGACTAAAGTGGACACATGAAACGAAAACAAGATAACGTAATATGTATACACCGGTGTATCGCAAGAAAGTGAGAGCATTAACTAAAATTCTAAAAAGTCAGATTTAAATGATTTTACATAGTAGATAAATACGAATAACAAAATTCAAAAGTTTCGATTTTTGGGGTGTGTGATAATTTCAAGGTGTGATAACTGTTCTTAGAGGGTGTGATAACTGTACAGTTATCACACCCTGAAATTATCACACCAAAAACATTTTAAAATCTTATGAAAATTATTTATTGACCCCTAAACCCCATTTTTGAAGCCGTTATATAACAAAAATTATTGGAGCAAGAATTATATAACGATCCTTATATAATACTAATATTATTGCACGCCTACAAGTACCCTCAAAATTGGCTAATAGAAATTATTGCACGAGGCATAGACGAGTGCAATAATTTGTATTGTCACACAAGGAGCAGGCCAAGTGCAACAATACCAAATTATTGCCTGAGGGGAAGCTGAGTGCAATAATTTTATTAGCATCAAGGAATTCAAGGAATTTTCATGGAATTTTCAAATATAATTTGTAACAAAGGCAGGTGGTCACTGCACTTGACAGTGCTATACCCTAGTACCAGGGGTGACTTCTGGGGGCCTACCTCATAAAAAGCTCTTGCAATTTAAACACCCGAAAGCTGAGGTAGGTATTGGACTGAAGATGCCTGCACACCACTCATCTTGGTGCTACTCACTTAGATCCTGCTGCTCTCCACATTGCATTACCTAAAGGGATCATGTTGGTGTTCAAGTACGAATGGAGAAAAGTCTTGCAGATTGATGTCTTGAAGAAGATTTCTTTTTAATTCAAATATAAACCATGAATGCTATCATTGCGATATTCTTTCTCCTTGCTGCTGCTACGGCCAATCTTCAAAGAGAAGAGGAATCCTTAATGGAATACAACAAACGGCCTTTTTCCTGTTCCGGATCGGAGATAAGAGATAAGGACTGTTCCTGCTTGTCCTACTACATACAAGACGAGGGGTGTAACACAAGCTTGGGTGTCAAGGCTAACAAATGCGCGTCCTACCATAAATATTGCACTTCACTGCCATCTGGAGGGAGACAGAAGACTCAGTGTTGCAAGGCAGCGCTTTGTTATGTGCAGAAGAAGTGCTAGAAAGGCAGAAAGTACACTTTCCCGAGAAGACTGAAATTGTTTTTCTTGAAAATGAATAGATTATTTAGTTTTATTCACAAAAATTGAATTTAATTGTTTTACTGATTTTATGACTAGAGTTCTAACTCCATTGGCCATTGAGAGGAAAACGAAGTAGTTGTATAAATTTGAGATCACCAAATAATCACGGAGAGGGAACCCACTAACTTTTGGTGGATATAGAAAATCGGCAATGTGGGATTCAATTTTGGGGGGTTTAAGGTGGTTTATGGGGTTTGGGGAACTTTATTTTAAGTGCCGGATATCCTTTACTGCAATTGATAAAGGGGCACTTTTTCAAATGGTTATTGATTTTTCGTACCTTTTTGAAATGGTACCAATTTATTTCTTGATTTATTTTTCGGACCTTTTTTAAATGGCACCATTTTTGTTCCTGATTTTTCACAAACCTTTGAAATGGTATCGTTTTTTGGCCCTTTTCTTAAATGGTACCAGGTCAGGGCACAAGATATAAAGGCCCTTATTGTTCATTACCTTTATTACAAAAGGGCAGTTTTTGTCATATCAATAGGGCCTCTTCTCGTCCATAAGTAGAAACGAAAGGGGGTACGACTTTTAAGCTATACTCTGCCCTGAGCTATATAATGTGCTCATTGGGCTGCATAGTTTGGTATATTATAATTTATATTACATTGGAATCGTATCTCAATCAGTAGCTGAGATGTCGCCAATCTAAGCTTTTGTCCAATTTTGGAAGAAAAGGGGTCCAACAAAGGGGTTTCCCCAACTCAGAAGTTGGTTAGTACTTACTTTTTTGGTGGATCTATGGCCTATGAACTACTATCTATGGCTTACGGGGTTAATTTTTTGAGGGAGGGGGTTGAGCATAGCTTCGTCCTGGTTCCAATCCCCCCCTGAATTTTTCAACTCCCCCCTTGCCAAAACTTCCCCCCTGAACTTTCAAAATCCTCAATCCCCCCACCCCCTTTTGGGCACCCCACCCCCGAATTTCAAAAATTCGACCAACCCCCCACCACCAAAAACTTACAAAATTTTTCTAAGATATGTGCATTGATTTGTTTACGAAAGAATCAACCGAAACTAGAAACTTAGGGGATTTATTTTTGGTTGTTTAATTTCACCCCCAAAGTGGATTTAGAAGATTGTCTAAGAGGATATAAGAGGATAATTATACAGTATACCGCTTGCTCCTCCTTTATCGGTCACGTTGCCCTTGTTCTACACAGTCATTGGTTGAGGTCTGAGAGTGTCCTCTGCCTCTCGTGTCATCTGAATGATGAAAAGTTGGGGAAAGTTCTAAAGTTCATGATCGTACCTTTATTAGATCCTGGCATCCGTATTATCGTAAAAGCATGGGGGACTCATCTGCAGAAGTCTAGAGTTCTGGTGGGGTGAGGTGCATCTCTACATGTCTACATGCTTGTATCCTTATATTCTGATTGGCCATGATGGATATCTGTGTTACTGTTGTTTGATGAAATTATAAAACTGCAGTGTCACGCCCACTCTATCTACCTTATTGGCCTTTATTCAGCCGCCCTCTTATTCAACTTTCCTTATTTAGAAAAAACAGTGTATTTAAGGCTCTAAGCCTTAAGGGCCGGTTGAATGAGGGCCAATAAGTTATCTCTTTTGCAAGATTCCGGCTGGCAGATTCCTACAAGTTACTCTATCGATTGATAATAATTATAAATCGTCCCGAAATAGCCTTCTACCGTTTATGAACTAGAAAGTTTCGTGTTAAACTTTCAAATCTATAACTGAAATCACTGAACCTGGAGTGAAGTTGCACTGGTAGAGAGAATACGTTGTGTAAACTTCAGTGTCCATTCCTCTCGTACACCCACTTATAGCAGCCTCGGTGTAGAGACGACAGTCACCATAATTATTCCTTATCATCATCCTGCACAAGTCAGTAGCACCGCAAAACCGTCGACAGTCGTACACGGTTTCCGCCGGAGCGTTACTTATGTAGTATACGGCGAACTCGGGGCATCCACCCAGCCACAGTACACCACAGGGAGTGGGACCTGAGGGAGTTGTGGTGTTTGATCGTATAGAACTATAAAACTACGATAAAAGAATTATAGATGATAAAACTACGATTGATTGAGTAGCTGATAAAAGGAAAGGTATTCAAAGTCTGGAGAATGGTTCAGTTAAAAGCGCAGTATTTAGTGCTTTAGTGGTCAGTTATTTTAGTGATTTAGTGGTCAAGGTGTTCTACAATCGAAAAAAATAGTGAGTTTGATCAGCTTAAGAGTGCGGAGAAACTGTGAAAGAGCCTTGTTAGTGAGCGTGGAAATGGGGAGCTGTATATTTGATATTGAGATATTGTGATTAGTGAAGGAATAAATTTGAAAAAATTCCGTTTTCGAACCTCTGTCAGGAGCAACCAGCAGCGATATTAGCGCTGACAAACTCAGAAGAGTCCGCGCCAGGTTCATTTCTTATCAATCACTAAAATAACTCTGTTCATACAATAACTCCGACTCACTTGCAAGAGAGTATCGACTTACAAGAAAGAGAAACAACAACTCCAAGAGCAGCTTATAACAATGAGATTTGCGAGAGTGGGTTTCCTTAGTAGATAACAACTATGAACAATGGGTCTCCCAATAGATGTTCTGAAATAGGTTGAATTGAGATCTTCCGAGACTCCTAGGCAACTGATAATTCTTACCAATGGAACTTGATTTGCCTAATGGTCGTTTGTATCAGCAGTTTAGCACAGCTATCTCCATCTCCATAGAATCGTAGGGGTGAATAGTGGATCTATTGTGACCCAAATAGAAGTAATTCATACCCTGAACCACATCTATCTATTGTAGGTCATCCTGCTGGAGCATTACGAGGCTTTGCTCCGATTTTAGCTTCAATTTACAATGGTTGACCCGGCGAGGGCGGAATATTGAAGCTCTGGCTCAGTCCATGAAGATTGCCTACTTACGAACTGACTGGCAATCGCCAATGGAAATTGAAAATTTTGGTCGATCTGACTCACATCACCCAATTTCAGCGTATTATTTCCGGTCTTTTTGATCCGCAGTGTTCCATGTTCATTAAACTGTAATTTCACAATAAAATCTGGCTCGACGACCCCAAATGGATAACGGCATGGTAATGCTATGAAAGCGCTGCATTAAATTGTTGTTTTCGGATTTTTTTCGAAATCTCTCGATTCATCCCACAATCCAACCCATAAAAATGATTGATATCTAAAATAATTGATATCTCTATTACTATGAGTAAAATTATTATTCACATGATTCAAAAAACATTGTTGAGGAAAGAAGCGTTCTTGTAGCCCTCTTTGTCATTGTTCGTGGTTTTAAACAAGTGAAAATCGAGTAGTGAGATAAATTCAAGATAGAGCAGTGTCGCACACCATGATCGGTATCTGCAAATTCCATTGTACAATTAGTATAAGTCTTCTTACCAATGCCATAGATATAAGATACTTATATAGCCCTGAGTTGACACTGGAAACTCAGATCCGTGAACGCGCGTAGTTAGTAGCATGATAATTGTGCGCACGGAATCAGAGCGCGCACGGAATCAGAGCGCGCACAAAGTACTAGCAGAGAGGTCACGTGACAGGTCACGTAATGTGACGTCACGCCTCAGAGAAAGGCAAAAATGGCAAAGGAAGACATTGTCCAATTTCAAAAAACTTGATATCCTCGAGATCAGCTCACTGAGATCTACTAGTGAAGGGCAGTGCCCAAAAACATTTGAAAAAAGGTCGCAAATTTTGCAAAAATTTGGCAGCACACATTTATAAGGACGTCAATACGTCATTTTGACTTCCTATATTTGAGTATATACTATGTCCCGTTTAAGTTCGTAAATTTCAAGGTTACATTTTCATTCTTAAAAATTGACTTATGGACAAATTTCACACATCATTTCAGAGAAAAATGATGAAAATTTATGGTAAATTAATAACTTCTATAACCGTTGTTATCGACACAACTTGTCCATTCCCTCTCAACTTAAGGCCTCAAATGAGCAAAATTACCCCTTTGTAGTTTCTTGAATCCCCACATTACAGCTCGTTCCAACATTTGCTGAAATCCAACATATCAATAATTTTATTTTATCACGCACGCAGTGACGCATGACACTGAAATGTCAGAACTGAGAGGGGAGATTTCTCAGATTTTGCGACACTTCTGTGTTAACTGTCAGAGTTTAACACTTGAAACACACACGATGCAGCTTTATATTTTGTATGACAATATAAGAAAAAAATACGCCGCGACTCTCTCGACTAGGCAATTTAATTGGTAAGTTCTTTTGAAATAAAATCCGAGTCTCCGTCAGATAATAAATTATGTCTGACATAATGTACACAAGAAATATATGAAAGAGATGAATTCCCATGTTAATCATATTGCATTTTCATTGTTTTTCCGAACCTATTGTTCAGCTGAAAACCCTTCCTCTCCCCTCCAGGAAGTACGAAGAGAAAATGTTGTGTTCGGAGTTCGCGGCTTTGGTATCGTGTCAGCAGGGATCCAGCAACGCGTCCCTTAAAGAACTCATCCTCATGCCGGTACACACTCTTTATATAGGTCGTGAAGGAAGAATAGGCGGTTCAATGTGACGTCATTATCAGGGTTTAGAATGGCAAGTTGATGATTTCAAATCGCCTATGTTTGTGCGCCAAGTCGTAATCCATGAAATGTTATACGATTTCTACATACAGTTTAATTATTTTATGCTCCCATTGCATATCCATCCACGTTACATATTCGAGGCATTATGTTATACCATCCTTCCCGTAATTATTTTCTTTCTAGACTTTGTAGATTTTGTGGTGAATTCATGCAACTGTTTTGGGAATTGTAATAATATTTACCCCAAACCGTGATAGTCAACGGGTGGTACAAAACCCAGTGAATCATCTCAGCTAACTCGAGCCGTTGTAATTCGTCGCTTTGTAACAATGGCTTAAGAAATATAAGAGCATTGTTTAGCTTTCCTGAAACAATACCAATATTCACTATCTGCGGTGTATAGTATGTTTCTGTTTAGCTCTGTGTTGACACCACTTCAAATCTTCACAAGTTTTATATCTGTGGTGCATTGTAGGTTTCTGTGTACTATATTCATTTTGAAGTCCTTCCACTCCCCATGCAAGGGTGTTGTATGATACCCCGCATTATTGTCACCTTAGATCATGGCCTCTCAAGTGAAGCACAAGTGCCTGCACTACAGAAGTGCAGAGTCCTTTGAACTTGCTCTGCTGCAGAGCCCTTATTCGTTTTTCATTTTTTCAGGGTTTTCAATATTCTGGACTTGCAGATTTTGAGGTGCAGCATTGTAAGAATTCTTGAAAACAACCCCAATCACCTGCAGGTGGAGCGACTCAAAGTGTACAAGGAGTTTTTCGAGGTGTACCTCGAGATGACAGTAAGTTGTGACTTCATCTTCGCTCACCCCGACTTCTCCAACATCATGGAGTGCAAGAAGAAAGTGGAGAACATCCTCCCGCATAACCTGGATGAGATTGTGAGGAGAAAACAGGTGGAAGGAGTATGCCAAGATCACCGGCATGCTCGGATCTTCATCGTCTGACTTTGCATCGTACATCATAAACCTCCACGCAGAACCGGCGACAGTGAAATCGTGGAAAAAGAGGAGTTTCAAGAAGTCGAGCGTTCATAGCAGATCGATGAAGGGAGAATCATCACCCGAGGAGGATGCCGGAAAGGTTTGAAATCGGAGGGCAGAAGTACGAAGTTGATGATATGGCTCCTGATATTCTGAACGCTATGCGGAGAGAACAGGAATCAGATATCATCAAGTGGGATGA
Organism: Beroe forskalii; assembly: GCA_011033025.1. Lineage (NCBI taxonomy): Eukaryota > Metazoa > Ctenophora > Nuda > Beroida > Beroidae > Beroe > Beroe forskalii. The sequence goes on along the minus strand of WFMF01000305.1, from coordinate 25,289 downwards.
GCATCCCCAAACCACTGCAGAACAAGACATCAGCCCAGGAATTGTATGTGTCCAGTGTCAAAGTCAAGGTGAGGTGGGAAACTGGCTTTCATTCCTACAACATCATGCTGTTCAAGCAGTGCCTTGTTTTTGCCAAAGTCAGGAATAGATCAATGAAGGTATCCAGGGTTATTAAACTCAAACAACTGTGGATTTCTGAGTACAAGGACAGCGAGAGTTTCTTCAATCTGCCTATTGATAAAGAGGACAACGCCCTCCTTGCATCGTGGGTGGAGTCAGAACTGGAAAGCGAGCCTGTGTACCGTGTGATATTCTGTTTCCCTGATAAAGACACCCGAGTCTACTGGCATTCAGTCCTACAGCGCCACATCACCGCAGCCAGAGCAAAGATACCATCGAAATCTGGGGTAATCAAAGTGTACTTCAAGAAGAGTGACAGCAAGCTGTCTGTCCCGAGTGACAACCTGTGGCAGGGAATGTCTTGCAGAGAACTCCAGATAGATACCTCTCAAACTGTGGATGAAGTCATTGAGGAAGCCATGAAGAGTTGCCAGATGGTGGAGAAGAAGTACCAACTTACGTTCATGATCCTTCAAAACACCAAAGTTATGTACGAGATCCAACTGATCCCGATGGAGATGCCTCTGATTATACAGACTGAAATGAAAGCCATCCTACCGGACACGAAGACAGTTCAGCTGATCTACATGTTGCAAGAAGACGGCGGTCCGATAAGTTGTCCTTCCCCGACCAACAACAAACTCAACAACTTCGTAACCTTCTTCAGGAGCCGTCCGAGCCAGACAACCAACCTTTCCTCCTCCCTCCTCTCGTCCCAAGCCGCCCAAGTGGCACCAGCCCAACTGTCATCGAATGTCATGTTCGGAGCACCTCTTTCTGACTTCATGCTCGACCCTAACACCATCCCCACCCCTCTACTGGACCTGATGGTGTACCTGTACAACCATTGCTACAACTGTGAGGGTATTTTCAGAGTGCCCGGAGCCCTGATCATCCAGAGGGAGATGGAGAGCAGGCTGGAGGCAGGGGAACGGCTGAATTGGAATGTGGAGGAGCTCCAGGATCAGTTCTACATGCCTAACGTAGCCTCGTCCCTCTTCAAGTACTACCTCAGATCCATTCCTGGGGGCCTGATTCCCAGCACCATGTTCCCTGATCTGGAAACATGGAGAGCAGAGATGGAGAAAACGGACAACATCAGTGAGACCAAGGAGAGCATGTTGGGTCTCTTGTCCCGCATTCAGGAGTGCAATCGAACTCTCCTGAGATACACCATACACACCCTCAAACAGATATCTAACTTCTGTGCAGTAAACCTGATGGGGGTTTCAGTGCTTTCAACCTGTGTTGGACCCAGTCTGGCAACATGGCCTGAAGACTCCAACGCTCTAAGCATCCTAGCAGACCAGTACAGACGCCAAACGCCTGCCGTTGTCATAGAATTCCTGCTGAACCACGTGACTGAGTTGCTAGGCGACACTCCGCAAGACTTGCAGACACCGGACAAGGCGGTGGAGGAGGATGTTAAGAGCAGGCGGAGTAGGATGGAGGTGAGCAGTGAGGAGGAGGGAGATGAGGGGGATGGATCGGACAGTCTCTGGGACATGATGCGGAGCACGAAGCTCGGGGATAGTTTCGATACTTCGTCCGGAAGTCGGGGGTCAGGGAACACCATGTTGTCCGTTCCGGAACACACTATGGGGAGTAACCACAGGAAGCTGTCCCGTGAGACTCTGCTGTAGTTATATAGACTCCTCTGACGTTTCCATCTGTGTCTATAATTCATAGACACCCGATTGACGCGTGTCTATGTAAATTATATCTTCGCCCTTGAAACTGTTTCTTTTTATTGTATTTCCTGTAAAAATTTGTATGCTGATTATTTTGTACACAAGTTATATACTCTCAATGTTGCCCGTGGAGTAATTTTCTTTGTTATCATAATAAATAATATTTTTCTACGTTTTATCTTAAAACTCGGATACATTATCTGTATTATCAACTGGCTTCTGCTTAGTACTTTTCAATTCTTTATTATATTTTCTTCTCTCAATAAGTAAATGATATGTTTATCGAATTTAATCATAAATTATTGCAGGGTTAGATAATTTTTGGATGATATTATTCATGATTTAAAATATGATCAAGCAAGAAGATTTTTTGATTTTTATACAGAAGATGATTCTTTATTTTCTTTATTCTTTTCCGCTATCAATTACATGTTTTTGGTGAAATTCTCCATCAGCAACTTTTGTTTTTTCTCGGTTTTTGACGCCTCCAGAAGGTTTACAATTTTATGTTTGCTTTTGCTTCCACGCACGAAAACAGATGATTTAAGGAAGCTCTGTCAAGATAAACTATAGCTTTCATATCACAGGGTTGAACATGATGGTTATATTTCTTTGATTTAATATATTATATTTGATTGTAAATTTTATATATATACGCTACGAGAATTTCGGCAGCTAACGAAACACTAAATAGTTCTAATAAATGAAATTGATATTTATATACGTGAACAGAGCGTCAGCTTATAGCAACGATATTCGCACTGTACCCCGTGTCTTATTAAAGGACTCGCTATTTGAATTTGATACTGCTTTGAGATGATATTTGATTTACCTTAAAGAAATCCAATAAATCGAAACATATAACATTCAGCTATATCTGCACAACTGGTAGCTGGTGGGCGTATCGTTATAATCATGGCTGAAAGTGTCTGATTTATGACGTCAAACCATCTCCCTTTTGTGATGGGTTTTCATCAATATTACCTGAATTTATGCTCTGTTGTGGAGCCCTCTCGATGAAGGCAACACACGTTTCGTCGCATTATAATAATGCCTTTGTACCTACAACATATTTAATTTCGTTTCTCGATCTGTAATGTGTCGATTGTAAATTATCAAAGCTCTAGATGTCTGAGATTCTTTTCAAATGTTATTGCTTTTCTCGTGTTCTTTTCACATCTTGCTGCTTTTAAGGAGAAAGGAAGAGAACTACATGAAAATTACACTATTCAGTTTAATTTTGAATCTTCAGGAGCTTGAAATTCAGTAAAATTGCTGTTTTTAATTTTATACATCTCGTCTAAACGCACTTTATTTCTAAATGATTGCCACTGTTGAGGAAAGGGGAATGTTTGTGACCTGATATCTGATATATGGAGGATCTCATATCACATGGTGAGGCACAATAATATCATGAACTCTACACGGTCACCTTTCGGCTTTTAGAGCATATTGCTATTAGAACCTTTGAGACTTTTAGCAAATTCGCTTCTTTGAAACTGTTTAAATTCTTAGATCCGGGCTTTTGTTAACTTTATTGGAACGTTGAGAACGCACCTAACAGTCTGAATCCCCTGCACAGGTGGAGACAACGACCAGAGCTTGTACCAGTGTGTTCTGGAGTTCGAAGCCTCTGAACGGAAGTACCATGAGCAGCTGACCTACAGCTCCGATTTGTACATCCTTCATCTCAGGTGAGCAGACAGAGACAGCCTGGCCTCATGATTACACGTCATTTTCACACTGTCACACGCCGTATTCACGTGTTGATTTCACACAATCATAAGTCATTTTCATTTTTGTTCAATCACACATCACGCCGTTATCAATTTCACGCAGTCCTGCGCTGTGCTTTTTCATTTTCACACGTGGAATGCTATGCTGTGAGTATGTTATCTTAGTCGAGAGCAAAATTTCTTCGTATGATGTTTCGTCACTCTTGCATGGCTTGAGTCAGCCTCAATCATTCAAGAATTCAATGTTATCATTATGCAGGTGTCGTCACATCAAAGAATGAATCATTCTGAAATTTCCATATCGTGCGGAATCATTTCAGAAGCATTCCTAAATTTCAGGCGACACCTGTGGTACCAACTGAATCGAATTTTTGGCGAACAGCCTAGACTGAATGTGAATGACTATCATAATCATTAATTGTTGTCATACCCAAATTCAAAACTTTTCCCGCATGATCTTAATTCTTTCATGATAGTCGTCTGCTTTACATACACAATTAATAGATTAATTTCCGTATATCTCACTGATGTAATTTAAGAACTAATTACCGCTAGTGCCAATGTGGAGGCCTTCTCCTACCACGACTCAGGAAGCAGCTCAAAGAATAGGTCTGAAAGTGTTCTGTTTCTCTGGGGATCATGGTCTGACACTCACCCCTCCCTCCACCCCTCCACTCTCCCTTCTCGTTGCATGCCATGGACTTGTAACTGTAACATTTGTTTACATTTGAAGCACCTCTTAGAATATCAGAAATTACATAGCCTTTCAAGCATCAATCATAATATTATTATGTTCCAATCTCAATTATTGGAAACTAGCCCATCAGATTTTGAAGGGTGTAAGATTACAACCGCACAGTTCCCCATCATTTTAGCTCTTTGGAGTACAAATTTCACTTTGGAGAACTAATGAACTATGATTTCCATTTACTTTCTGCCCTTGGCTGCATTGCAACCCCTCTCATGATTCTATCGGTGATACCAAATACGATCATTGTCTGAATTTTCTTTCAAATTATTTCTTTCCACATTCCATGTTTAACACTGATCCGGGGAAATGTTTCACCTTTTACTCGTTTGATCGGCAATGATGGCAACAGGAAATGATCGCACGGCGTAACTCCTCATATCCTCATTCTAACCCTCTTCGTCCTCAGCCTAATAACCCCCACTAACTCCCCAATCCCTCTCTAACCCCTCCTTCTCTCAGGACATGTGTGATATCGGGAGAAGAAGTAGAGAAGATGCTCCTCACCAAGATAAAGGACATGATGGACATCAGTGTCTCCCTCTACACCGAGATATCAGAGCGGTTAAAGGTCTGGGATGAGGACACCTCGCAGATCGGTTTGTTCCCACATCTCATTATGATCATTGTGCTACTTATTACCATACTTTAGCACGGTTTGGCGCATTATCTGTGTTTGCCTCTCCGCGTATACTTCGATCTCTAGTGCTTGGACCTCTGATTGAATGAAATCCTGGAATCCATTATAAAATTTCACATGATTCATCTGATGCAATCTAAGATGTCCAGTTATTTTTAGAACATAATATCCCGAACTGCTTCAGGACATTTGCCTGTTCGATTGCATCTGAGAAAATGTAAGGCTATCTAATCCTTGTTTGAATTTGGGTCTGTTTCAGGAGATATTTTCCTGAACAACACGAACTTGTGGGATATCTACGGTTACTTTTCCCTCCACCTGGAGTCAGCGCTCAGGTAAGCAAGGTTTGCCAGATTACTCTTAACTTATGATATTAATTAATGATATCTATTAAAACTATCTGTCGTTCTACATTCCCCACCGAAAACAGCTACTAAATCCACTGAATTCTACTCATTATGATCCCTGAATTGGAACTGAGTTGGTTATGTTCCCCTCCATTCCAGTAAGTACGACGAGAAGATGCAGAGTCCTGACTTTGCTGCTCTGGTGTCTCTCAAGCAGGGCCTGGACAGCTTCTCTCTCAAGGATCTCATATTACTGCCCGTGAGTTAATGAATTGGTTGATGAATTGGTGTTTGGAGTTTCATCATTAACATCCTTCATAAATTAGGGAATTTGTGACACGAAAGTGTCCAATTTTTGTATGGGATTCTGAAAAAACAAAACAAAAAACATATGAAGTTGTCAGTTTATTGAGCTATTGTTCAAGACTATAGTACATTCCGTTTTCATTTTTTCCTCCTGAACTACTTACTTTTATCTATTCATCCAGATTGAGCGGTTAAAGAGTTACCGGGAGTTTTTCGACACATTCCTGGAGCGAATGGTGCAGAGCTGCGGGCACTGCTTCAGTCACCCGGACTTCTCTGATATGATGGAATGTAAGAAGAACGTGGATAAGATGATACCTGCTGATTACGAGAATATGGTCAAGAGAAAACAGGTGGGATAATATCACGAAAATTTTAGAGATTATAAGGTGGATTATGTTTGAGTGATTTACTATGTGTCCTGCGAAATTGAGCCTCAAAATCATAAGTATTTTAACACTGTCACTCCTCCCCAGTTGGACGACTACAAAAAGATAGAAAGTCTGTTAGGAGAGAACGTAGCCTCGGACCTGGCTCTCTACATTAAAAGAACATCCACGAGGAACCATCCTCCATCAAGAGGTGGAAGAAGAGGTCCTACAAGAAGTCCCCCAGCGCCAAACTGTCTAAGATGGAGTCTGCAGAGAGGAGTGACCAGGTGGGATTAAAAAGCGAGTATTGTTCAGGACTGAAGATACGGAAGAGAACATCGAATGTTTTGATCAGTGACAGGCAATACAGTGCGCTTTCTATGTCCGTTTCTATCTTATTTACTTATTTCCCATCTTTATTCCCATGTTATTTATTTCAATCCTCGCATTTTCATTTTCATTTCCGTCACATGCTTTTATTTCCATCTTCCCGTGTCAGGTTGAAATCGGGGGTAAGAAGATCAGAGAGGAGAATGTGGTGCCGGATATCCTCAACGCTTTTAAGAAGGAGGAGGAGTCTCAGGTTTGCACACTAATTACAAGTTGTTGTTGTTACGTTGCAATAACCGTGGTGGTGCCATAATTATCGCATGAACTATGGTGAGAATCCATAGTTTTGATAGGGCGTGATCAATCTTCAAGGATTATTTTCAAAAATACTTACAAAAATACTGAATTTAATCTTTGAAACCCATGAAATTTCCTAAACTTTCTCCTAATAATCTCTTGCTTAACTCTCCTTAGGTCATGGTTGGTATTGTTCCAGCTAAGAAGCCTGGCTCTGACATCTCTGCTGCCGAGTACTTTGTAACCAGTCAAGACAAGGTTAGATCATGTGCTGAATGTTGATCAAGAAAAGTAGAAATTTCAGCTTTTTCGAACGGCTAAATTGGTCCAAATGACTCACCAAAATAAGAATTTACTTAGGAATAATACGAAATTACTAAATTAATTGTACCCAAATCTTGCAACTCATCCACACATCATGATCATTGATACGTATCCCCATCACAACAACCCCCGCCAGGTGAAAGTGCGGTGGGAGAACGTTGTGCACAGCTACGCACTCCTCCTTTTCAAACAGTGTCTCATCTTCTGCAAGATGCGAGGTGCACGCTCCATGAAGATATCCCGCCTCATCAACTTCCGGAACATGTGGCTCTCCGAGTACCACGACTCCATTGGCTTCGGCCAGGTCGAGAAGCAGGAAAACACGTGCATTGCCGGCTGGCTCGCGGCCGACGGGCTGTTCGACGACGCCGACGAGTTGCTCCACCGAGTGATATTCCACTTCCCAGACTCGCACGTGAAACGGCACTGGTTCACCCTGCTTCAGCGTTACATCAAACAATCCCGTGATAAGAGTGCCGTGACTTCAGGGACTATTCAGGTGTACTTCAAGGGTAGTGACAGTAAGCTATCCTTACCCAGCGATGGTATCTGGGAGGGAATGTCTTGTCAAGACCTCCAGATACGTAACGATCAGACAGTAGATCAGGTGATAGAGGAGGCTGTGTCACGGTGTCAGATGCTCGACAACAAGTACACTCTGACCTTCATCATCCTGCAAGACACCAAGATAATGCACGAGGAACAACTCCTCTGGATGGACATGCCCCTTGTCATCCAGAGCGAGACCAGGACCATGTTCACGGACCCCAAGTCCATGCAGCCCATCTTCCTGCTGCGGCACGACTACCAGCTCCAATCCGTCCCCCAGGAGCCGCCCCCAAGGCAGCGAGGCAGCACACTGACTCAGTTTTTTCGGCGCGGCGGGCGCAGCGTTGCCCCCACGTCCTACCCCCGCGCGTCCAGTGTATCTGACCTTCCGATGGCGAACACTCCCAACTCCAATCGGAAGATGTTTGGGCTCCCCATCTCCAAGTTCATGCACTCCCCGGAGGAAATGCCCGGTCCCCTCCTAGACCTCCTCATCTACATCTACACTTACTGCTACGATAGTGACGGCTTGTTCAGGAAGCCGGGATCCCGGGCTGTCCAGCGGCAGATAGAGGACAGGTTAGACAATGGAGAAGTTGTGGACTGGATGGCCGAACAGAACACCGCCAAGTGCTATCTGCCCAACGTAGCCTCGTCGCTCCTCAAGAACTACTACCGGTCCGTCCCGGACGGTTTGTTCCCCAAACACTTGTTCCCAGACTTTGAGCGGTGGCGTTCCGAGGGCAGCAATCTGAACGACATGCGGAACATTCTCGCCAAAGTGCCGGACGCCAACATGACCGTAATCCGGTACACGTTCCACGTGCTGAGGCGCGTGGCGGACTTCAGTTCGGTGAACATGATGGGCGCCTCAAACATCTCCACATGCATGGGACCCAGTCTGATCACGTGGCCGGAGGACGCTAACGCGCTGAGCATCCACGCGGACCAGAACCGAGCCCAGACACCCAGTGTGGCTGTGGAGTTCCTCCTGGAGCATTTGGAGGAGCTGCTGGGCCCTACACCTCCCGTCCTGGCTAAGAGCATTGTGGACGAGGACGAGGTGAGTGGGTTTTACTTCCTAGGGGTTTTTATTAATCATCAAAATATTAGATTTGATAAGGGTATGTCTGAGTCTCAATGAGGCTGTTTTTACTAACTCAGCATCTGAAATCACATGATTCATGACCTGATAGTTGATAGCCGCAACTCACACACCCCTCAACCTCAGCAATCCATGCGGTCTCGGCGGAGTAAGCTGAGTGGTGACGACCAACTCGAAGAACACGACGATAACGAGAGTAGTGACGATGACGGTGGCAAGAGCGGTCTGTGGCTGCGGACTCTGCTGGTGAGGAGTAGTCTGAACGAGCAGCACCGGAACACGGGCAGCACCTACATGGGGGAGGTGGCCTCCCCTACCCCGGACAAGAGACCTAGTCCGATACACCGCGCACCCCCTCCCCCTCCCATCGTGGTGATGCACACTGTGGTCAATGAGGCGCCCCCCATTCAGACCATACACTCCCAGATGCTACAGGTACACGAAATATCCTAGGGGTGGTTTTGATTTTTAAAAAGTCTATATTTCTGACACTTTTTCTCTAAAATCTTGACCCTATATGCAAAGTATTCTTTCTTTTCTTATGGTCCTGACTCCTCGTACGAGGTGCGCCGTGCGGTTGTTCTATACGTCAGGACAGTGGGCACTCACCCTTTCTTAAGAACTCTCTTTGTAATAATTCTTTCGAGATCATTGAGACTATGAGCGCAATCATGCGGGTTATAGTTGATGCTCTGTCGCACAAAAGAACCCATTATAATTTGATAAATGAGAACTTTATTTATTCCCTTTTGACTCAATGGTACACGTACAAATGGAACCGATGTGGTTCTTAATGACAATCAATTTCGACGTTCTGCGACATCTTCAGAGCTTCAGGTCTCTAGTTGTGTTTTAAAGTTTAAAACTTTACAACTCTTCTTCAAAGATAATGCGTGAATGGCACAATCTTTAATGCAGCGCAATTAAATCATCGGATAGATACCAAATATCAGGGGATTGGGTTGTTTAATGAACTCGGACCCTTTTCCTCTCTTACCCCCTTTAGGCCCCTTCACTACCCCTTCTTCCCCTCAGACCCCTCTTTTAGACTCTTTTTACCCCTCTTCCCCTCAGACCCCCTCATTACCCCTTCTTCCTCCAGACCCCCTCATTACCCCCTCTTCCCCCTCAGACCCCCTCATTACCCCTCCTCCCCCTCAGACCCCCTCGTCCGTGTGCCCGGAGCAGTGTGACCTGCCAGAGAACGACCACACCCCCACCGAGACCAAGACCTTCTTCCCCCGGCTGTCCATGAAGAAGAACAAAGGAGCCAAGGTGGACACGGGGTCTGGGGCCGGGACCGGGGAGGTCTCCAGAAAGAAGGGATCCAGTTTGAGGAGATCTCGCAAAGCTAAGAAAGAGGACCAGGGACTCAAGTCGTCGTCTGTCTCTGATATGTCGTCCGAGGATGAGGTGAGGGTTCAGATCTTTTAACAAACTTTAGAATGGAAAGGAAAGAATTCGTGGTACTATTTCTAGGGTCATGAGGTTTCTTATCCCCATGATATACAACGAATTGAACCAATCCATGGTTCCCGTCGACCGTCCGGTGTCCTCATAAAATAACTCTCACTATTCCCTCAGTTCAAGAAACAGCCCTTCACGAGGAATACGCGGAGCATCAGAGAAAAGCCGGACGCCGACCGGCCGAGGCACGAGCACGAGAAGCTACTGGACGACTCGAAGCAACAGCAGCAACAACGCCTCGTGATCCACAAGCAACTCTCGCAACCCATCAAGTCGACGCCGGAGAAGCAAGCGGCGACTGCGGCCGCGGCGGGGGTGAAGAAAACCTCGAGTTTCTCGGGCGGAAGGTTGGAGAAGAACAGTTATCAGGAGAAGAGTGAGGTGCTGGTCAGAGGGACGGGGAGCTTCAGGGAGAGGAGACACATTGCAGAGGCGGAGGATAAGGACAACATCCACAAGGTTGGTAAGGGAGTATTAAGCATGAGTGTGTCAGTGTGATGGGGCTTCAGATTTGAAATTCGATTTTGCTATTTATCTAGTCCTGTTAGAGTTGGAAGGTTGATGATAATTCCGATAATACGTCAGAACTCTTGATTTCTATGATCTGTAACAGTTTCTACCTGTCAGATCAAAGAACACCCGGTTGCAAAGCGAGTGCTTGTGAAACACAAAGCTACCCGAGTTCCCATGACAGTCCACCACAGCTACAACGATCAGGTATAGGAATTGGAGTATTGGACTAGATCTAAGCACAAAACTAATCTAAACAGCAAACGTATAGTCTGTAATCTGTATTTCAAGACACATTTATTGAAAAAAGTTTAGGGCCGCCCAGTTTGATCAAGCAATGAAAGCGTAATTTTGTCAACGATGCAACTGAGGCACGTATCTGCAACCTTTTTTAACAAATCTCCCTCTCATTACAGACGCCCCAGTCAAGTCAGCCCGTGCACAACTACAGCACAGTGCAGCACTGCACGTCCCTCCTCCCTGAACCCCCCAGTCCCATGAGCTCTGAGAGCAGCACTTCCACCTCCCAAGCCAGTCCCACCAAGGAGGGCCACGACCTCGCTCACCTGGTCTCCAACCTGGAGAAACTCACCAACCCGCGCCTCGCTCCTTACAGGAAGTTCGGAGGTAGGGTCGCTGCTGTTTCATGTTTTAAGACTGGTTTCTTAATTGCTGTTTTTGCATATTTTGTTATTGATTTTCTCAAATTTTGAAGGAACACTCTATAAACAACTGAAAGTAAATTGACTTCTGGATATTGAATCTAGCTATATTTTGATGCAGCAGTAACTTCAAACCAATAACAGGTTCTATTGGTACGGAGTCAGGCACCAGTTCAAACGAAGATGAAAGTGTAGTGGAACAAGAGTCTTATGTCTGAGGCACCGTTTTAAGACAATGTCCTAAGACACCGTCTGCAGTATGTCTCCATAAGGAATGTTAATAGCCTTTTCAAAGAAATAAGCATTTCGGTGTCAGCAACTAAATCAAGATGACGTGTCAAGATGGTGTCAGCATGAACATCACATCGTCTGCTTTTGTTTTTCTAATATATTTCAGTTTAAATATGTCTGCTGGGGAAGGTTTATAGTCTTTCTCACATACCTAACACAGACAATAAGCCATGCCGGATTGAAAAACGGGTCATGGAAAATGACTTCTTAATCCGTGCATGAACTTCAATCATTTTATTAAATTTCATATTATGGAGCATTTTGTATGGGTATTAAATTGAAACTTGGTAAGGTTGGATACGGGACCGCAATAAATCATGAGAGAGGGTAACTGTAAGAAACTCGAATTATAGATTTTAGGAGGATTTGCAGTTGAAATTCTTGAAAGTTGGCTCTGAGCCTTGGGTTCTGCCATGCTGATTTTCCCAAAAAGAACTCCAGCATCTGCACTTTTCTTCAATTTAATACTGCACTGACAGTTCACATTATATTAGAGATATATAAGGATCAGATTTCTAACTTTAAAGCACAGTTTAGAACCTTTATCGCTAAAATCTTTTTATATTTCAATACATTTTTATTCAATATTCTTTTAGTTTAATATGGGAATTTTAGAGCTCGCTTGACCAGTAAACATCAGCTGCTGCATCTAATTTAACTTCAATTGTATTTTTGAATTTTCAGAAAAAAGGTGGAATTTGGTTCCCAGCAAAATCATGTTCAAAATTTCCTATTTGGCTGTCAGACCGCTACAGCTACATGAATTGACCAAAATGTGATTCAATGCGAAACGTTTACTGTGAATGTAATTGCTGGATTTGACAGCTTCAACTTCCACAGATTATTTGAAGTTTGATCCGCCAAATTTCACAGTTTCCTCGACCCGATATAAATGAAAGAGTGAAAGAAATGTCTTTATTTCTCGGTTTGTAATTGAATGACTCATAGTCATACGATTAATATACCGTGGTGTCTCGACCTTTGGGGTTACCAGCCAAAATGAAGTATGTGCTTTTCATCTTATCGTATTGAGGCGCGGCGCAATACTAATAGTAATACGCCGCGCTTGGGTACTTTCTGCTACGTTTTATCGCGCAAATGTACTTTTTGTTTCTAAGCAGATCACTGTAACTGTAAGTGTACTTGCATTTGCAAATTTGCGCAGGTGCGCTATCAAGCATCACGCGCCGCAAAAAGTACCCAAGCGCGGCGCAATATGAATATGCCATGATTTGAAAGGTCGGGACACCAATGTTATGCATATTGATTCACGCTGTTCGTCAACTTCAAGTTCAAGTCTGTGGTCAGCACTCAGCCTGAGCCAGACCATAAGATCCGGGCACTTCGCGGTTCATATTTAAATTTAATTAGTGCAGTGCGGATTATTGACCAATTTTATAATTATATTTTGACCTTTTTTATATTTAGTTTGATATAAGATTAAAATCCTAATATTACAGTGAACTTAACGGCTATGATTGATCAAATTCAATTTTCATTTTGATATAGTTACAAATACAATTGCAAGAGTTGATAGTTATAGTTATATTTGTAATATACTGCTCCTTTTTAATTCATCCTAAAACATTTTTTCAGTATAATAAACCGGAAGTTTATTTTGTTTGAAAACAAATGGTTGGAGTGCTATTGCAAAGTTTGAATGTTCTCTACGTTCATCATTCGTACACACCTAAAAGTATTATGCGGGCTTAGGAAACCGAAAATAGGAAATTTCTCTCACCTTCATTGTGAGTTTATAAAGTGCACATGCCCGCTGTCAAACTCAATGTCATGTGTGGTGGGCAATTGGCAGACGGCAGTTCGAATTGGACTTAAATGCGGGCGCGGCCATTATAGTTTGCGCGGCGTATACTCACGCCGCGCAAAATTTTTCTAAGCCGCGCGCACAAAAGACGCGCGATTAAACACGTTAAACAGAACCTGAACTCAGGACTTCCTAAAGCCCGCGCTTCTCCCGTAGGTGTACGGCACGTACACACACCTATGCGGGCTTTAGGAAGTCCTATGTTAACAATAACACACAGTTCAGGTTCTGTTTCACTTTTAGTTGACACTTTACGAATTATAAACTCGATTTGAAATGTTTAAAATAGAATATGGATCAATGTTATAAATTACATTTCATAAATTCACTCTTTTAAAATAAGGCACTTTTTAATGTAAACATGGCATTATTAGTAAAAGCTAAACTGACAAATATGGTCGATTTGTGATACTGAACATTTGCCATCAATGCTCAAAATGAACAGAGTTAGGGAACATCTTATATGCTCAAACATTTTAAGTAGGATACCCGGGTGGTAATTACAGGTAAAATACTTCGTTTCTGATAACACAATTAAAAAGGAATATCAATTATCAATGGAAAATTGTCTATCGTCCACAGTCCAATTCAGCCAAATCCTCTGTCTCGATTGGTCCCTGGCTTAAAACTGTAAGATTAAGGACCGCAATTATTTCTAAATTTGCCCAATTTATGGCTGCACTGTCTAATGTCTGTATTCGAAGTTATCGTCTGTATTTGGGCAATGCAAGCGTTTTTGTCCTCACAGGTCATGCGCAGTGCTGTATTTTAGTGTCCTCACAGGTCGTACGCAGTGCTGTATTTGTAAGACTCCTGTTTCATTGCTAGTTTCTCTGCTTGCTTCATGAAGAGCAGTTTCTCGTACCCATTTGATCTGTCCACCCCGTCCCACTTAGCTCCTGGCATGATGCCAAATCTGTTGGGAGGTGCTGGAGGGCCGCTGTAGTCTTTACCTGCGAACATGGGAGGTCAATACTCAATCAATCTGACATACCAAAAGGCTCTACCGAAATGTATATGCTAAAGAAATCAATCAAAGAGGCAAATAGTGCTTAATTTTCCTGTCTCGTTCCACAATTTATACGGGCCAAAAAACTAATTCTTTCACTGGAAAATACCATCATGCTAAAAGCCACCGGTTTTCAATAGATTCTTACCGTCTTCACTACTGCTGCTATCTGAACTGTCACTGTCTTTCTTCTTCTTCTTCTTGGACTTCTTTTTCTTCTTCTTTTTAGATTTCTTGGACTTCTCTGATAATAATGATGAAGGATTATTAATACCGAAATAAAAAATATCATGCGGTTTTATCAAAAGCCCAATTCCCAATCAACCATTACTGTTCATACGTCATAAATAACGTCTAACGAGAAAATAACACTCACTGGCTTTCTTCTTTTTCTCAGTGAACTTGCTCATAGGATCATCATCTCTTGCTCGTTGTCTGAGCATCGTGTTGAGGTCTGTGTCGTCCGAGTACCGAGCAACTGGCTTGCTCATTTCGTAGGCGTTGTCAGCTTTCTTAGCTGCCGCCTCCTTGTGTTGTACTAACCTGGGGATTCATAGGGCATCAGATGAACATTTTATATCTTGAAGATGACTTAAACTATACAGCTGAACCTATCTCCTTCTTCCATGATTTAATCAAATATGAAACCAGTTCATAGATCAAGGCAATGGTACGATTGATTCTGAGATATTAACCTACCCTTTGCTGTACATCATGAACTTCTCCAGCTTCAACCTCTCCTCCTCGTTTTCTGCAGAATCCTTGGCCTCCTCCAGCATCTTGTCTATCTTATTGCCGTGGTCGTCTCGTCGCACCGGCGCCTCGGGGACTTTGAATTCTCCTTCCTGGGGAAGAATGAGAGGTTCAAATCGACCATTTACCAAACGAAAGAAGAATAGCATAATCCACAGGAAATATAATGCCAATTTTAAGTTTGTATTTCCTCTGATATGATCAAAACTTCACAAATTAACTCCCACCTTTTCCTTTCGTTTCTTCTCCGCGAACTCCTTCATCTTGGCCAGCTTCTCCAGGAGCTGATTAGCGGACTGGAGGCCACCCTTCCGATCTGGAGACTCGTCACTGTCTGACGAGTCAGAGTCCGAGGATGAGTCTGCTTTCTGGGGAAATAAATGGGGTTATTCTGAGATATATGAATCAAAACGTTGGCATTCCTCCATTTTTCTAGGATGTCAGATTCAAATTGAAGAAATCGATGGAACTTTTCTCAAATTAAAAATTGAAGAGCAATGATATGGTAACTGACCCGCTTCTTCTTCTTCTTTTTCTTCTTCTGCTTCTTTTTTGACGATGAGGCGGGTTCTTCGCTGAATTTCCTGGGTGCTTCTGTGAACGTCCGTTTTCTGGGGGACTGGCATCTGTAGATGGGAATAATTTGAGAATCTTAGTCGTAAGTAGCCAATTTCAGTTTAAACTTTGTAAATTCAATTGATTCAGAACTTACAAAGTTTGAGTAGGTTCAACCATCATTCTACTCGCAACTTCATATCCCAACCTGAGTCTGAATCTGAGGAGGAGTCTGAAGAGGAATCGTTGTTTTTTCGGGGAGGAGAAGCGTCGGAGTCAGAGTCGTGTCTGCCTCCCGTGGACCGGGAATTGGCAGCGGCCCTGGGGCAAAAGATTCAACGTGGGTAACATTAATGATACCATTTAAGTGAAATGTGCACTGATCAATAGTGATTGTAAGAACCATTATAGAACAAATCGAAAAAAGGGAAAATACTGAATTTGCACCCCCAAAACTCACCCATTGCCACTGCTGAAACCTCCGACGGCAGGTATATTTGAGAAGCCCACTGTTGTGAAACTTGATTCTGGTTTCTTCCACTTCCCATCGGCCTTTGGGGCGGGGGCAACAAACTGAGAAGAAAATCCTGGTATAAAGATTAAAATGTGGTGGTCTAGAGTTAAATAAACCTTTTAGACTTTCAGATCACTCACTCCGGTAATAATCACACCTATATTTTCGCACAACTTGCAAATAAGCAATTTATAAAACCACCTGAGGGGCGTCTTCCCCATATTCATTCTCCCCACTCTGTCCCTGGGGGATCTGGCTCATCGACACTTCGTTGTCGATGATCGTCATGTTCCGGGGCGTGGTGTAGCGGGAGTTGCGGGCTTTCTTCCGCGCCTGAGCCGACTCCGACATGTACTTCCGGAATATCTCCTCCTGAGACATCGACACTGAAAAGGGGGCGGTCAAATATGTGCAGAGTGATTATTCCTGAACAATTGCAAAAAAAGAAGACTAATTTCTATTTTGTGGGATGTTACCCTACCCTGCGCACAACGTTCCACATTAAGGCGGTCACATTTGAACTCTCGCCATCCAGTCAGAAGAGATAGAAGGACAGATGTCCGTCGAAATCTATCGAACTCACATTCTAGCTCTATCTTTTGATGAACTTACCAGCTTATTTGATCCAGTGTGACATACATTGTACATTTCATGACATGGCCATCGGACATACCATTTACTACTTACATTCCTCATCTCATACATGGTCATGGGTCATTTCATAGCCATTTCATTTCATATGACATACGCTTTAAATGGAAGACGAAACAAGGCATAAACTTACTGATTCCTTAGGTTCTTTCAAGTGCACATCCTAAGATGAAGTGAAGTGTTAGCAAAACAGATATTGATTCCAAATTATAAACCATAATGGGTGTAAATGTGATCAAAAATGAACTACACCAACTGCCAGCAAAATACTGTTCGTCAAGTTTGTATTTTGCGCGCTATTCGTGCGCGCGTTGAGCCGCGCAGTAATATCACAATATTATTTTGTCGTTGCGGCGTACGTAAACCAAACATATTTTGTGTGACAGATTTCAATTTTGGCAAATCTGTGCAATAATAAGTCAACAACAACAAAAGTATAAATCGGTAATGGCAGTTGAAAGAAGAAAACTCTCGTTAAATGTATCGTTTAAATAAAGCATGTCAAAGTTGAATCTATAATATGATAACGATCGTCATTTACATAGGAAGCAAAATAGCAGCAAAAACTAAATACTCATTAACATTAAGCAAACATAAATTACCAGATATCATACTGAACACCTAAACTGTCTTATTAAATTTTAATAGCCTTTTACCGCTAAGTATAGAAAAGTTCTGAGATTAACTTATCAAAAGTGTGTTAATGATTAAACCAAATCTTATGATACGTTATGCTCAAAGTTACAAGTTTACAAACAAGCGGACAGCATGTGAAATATACTTACAAATGGTACAAAAATGAATATTGTGTGGCAAATAATGGGCACATGCTTCTAAAGAACTACCAAAATATTTCATTAAATTCTAATGCGAAAAAGCAAGTGAATAACACAATTAACACCTTTGTTATAATATTATTTCTAGTTTCATAACATTAAATCACTATAGGTAAAGTAATAGGTATTACGTGCAAAATTTCGATAGAAATAACAGAGTTTTACTAAACTTTATACATCCCTTCAATAGTCAATCATATTAAAACAAACAAATACTAAAATAATATGTTAATACTGGTCAAACATCTTAATAATGATACCTATAAGGCAAATAAAAGAAGCCCTCAACTGAAAATAAATTCATAATTAAGTCAAACTGAAATTAAACTTCCGCATATACATTCACTCACTAAATAGTACAAAATTATTAAATTTCTAGAACAGGATACAAAATGTCAGGTCAAAACTTAGCTATCAAAGGTCTCACTATCAATGTTAAGGAATTTAAAATGTCAGACAAAAGGTCTGAATCAAGGCAGTAGATTTGTTTTCTTGATTTATCAACATGTAATACATTTAACTTAGCTAAAGAGAGTACAGAGTTCTGAATAACATTGAGATTGACTGATTCGCCAAACTTGTACAACTTTTCACTTCGACTGTGGATGTGCTTTTGAATTCTTGAACAGAGATTCTTTAAGGTTTCGCTGTTTTCTGGATCTCTTGCTAGCGATGATAAACAAACATTCCAAGAATCTAAATAGGTGGTTAGAAAGGGATCAACCAGACAAATCAAGAACTTTCTTGCTTTGAGATCTTTGAATTTCAGCACATTCTCATTTCCCTCTGACACAATACCAACGCTACACAGGAGTTCTACAGCCTGATTGAAATCACTCTGCACTGAATGAGACATAAATACAAACTCCTGAGCCAACATTTCCCGAATTGCTGAGTACTCAGTAAGAACTTGATCACGTGATTTAGTACCATACATAACCTTAGCTATTATAGCGGCATGGATTGTCATGTGCATAACTTCATTCCGTCTTCTACCCAAACTGGCAAATATAGAGTGAGAAAAACATGTGCATGGATAAAAACTGATATTTCGATCTTGATAAATTCTGAATCTGGTTCAACTTCGATAAATAAAAGCGAATAATTTCAGCACAACCAACGGTCAATATTAAAAATATAATGTTTCAATGCATACCTTTACTTCATTAGGATTTTCATACCTGATAAGAGAATAGCATTGCGCTTCAATCCCTCGATCCCTAAGAAACTCTGATCCAGGTGGAGTCTGATCCACTACCACCATCCCACAATCAATGGAAACTACAGGGGACAACATCCCTACCATGTGATCCAGCCTGCTTCTGGTGGTGTCCCATCTCAGATGACACCCCAGTTTTATCAGCAGGTCACATGACCAGATCACTTCTCTCTCAACCTGGGGAACGTCAAAATGGGTCGAAATCTCAAATCAATGAAATCTTCAAAACGAGTCAATCAGAAAGTTAGCAAACTTAAAGATCCTCACACTTTAGAGTTGCTGAAAAAAGATAAGAACTCTTCACCAAAAAAAAATAAATAAAATAAATCTGTTGACGCAATGATATTGTTAAATATTAATTTTTCCCTAGAATTACCTGTCGTATAGGAACACTCCACTGTCCATCCTGAACGTACTGTAACAACATAGTCGCCAGTACAGCACAAGGGAACACTACTGAGTTGCTCTGTTGTTGAGTAATGATGGAGTGAGCTAGGTCCCTGACGAAGGTTCGTTCAGAGGGGGACGCAGGAACTGAGACACTCCGTGGGGTGAGGGACCGCGCCTTCCTGTCTACCTGGAGGGATAAAGGTGAGAATAGAACGGTGAGGATAGAACGGTGGAGGTAGAACAGAGGGGATAGAACAGTGAGGATATAACAGTAGAAATAGAGCGGATCTGGAGATACAGATAACTCTTGGCTCAGGGACAGATTAGGTCATCAAATCGAAAATTGATAAATATATGGATTTTTGGTTCGTTAACTCGAAGAAAGAGAGAGATGGCGTGTGGTTTAACTCCTACCTTACCACGAGCCATCTCCTTAACCGACATGGGGGCTCCCACCCTGACATCCACTGCTCCGTAACTGTTGTTCAGGATGTGTCGGGCCTGTATCAGCCCAGAGGTGCTTTCACACGGCTTAGGAATACCTGAGGTCAGATTATTAGGGTTAAACTAACTTACTAATAAAACGAGAAGGTATTCATCAATACAATTCAAGACAATATGAGAATGTCCGGGAATGTTACATAATAAATTTATAAGTCCAGAGGTGCTCTCACACGGGTAAGGAATAACTGGAGGTGATCATCAAGACATGATGTTATCGACGAACTATGCATACTAGTCGGTTCCCGTCCTACGGACGGCGAATGATGGCAGCCGCATGAGCTAACGGCCGCATGTCCCTTTGACACTGATTTGACCGTGCGAGTTTGGAGGGGAAATTCGAAACTTAAATTTCTGCGAAAAAAAAGCTTCCCATGCCCCCAACGGTAACCTAATATTGCCGACAATCCCCATTCTAGAACCTGTAATAATGTTAGTACAACCTGATTTTTGAAGGACGTCATGTTAGTATTGTTTCAGTGTCGTCACACAATCATAATTATGACTATACTATCGCAACATTCATACATGTTTCTACTCCTCTAAAATGGGGACGTAATGCAATAACCAGCCACCACCGAGCGCTATTCAAGTTCTTAAGTATTTTTAGGCACATTTCTTCAAGGAGTAACCTTGCATATCAATGGAATTGGGGATAATATGCAAGCATTTTTGATTGAATTATGAAATAGCTCAGAGCATAGCGTGGAGAGGAACAGGACACCCCTCTCTCTACATAGTGCCAATTCGATTATCTACCTCCCACTTCACTGTTGGACTAACATGAAAATGACTAACACGCTTTTGCAACGCAACATACAATAATACAGTGGGTTGCCTAGATCTGGGCAACCTGACATACAAATATGAACGGGGTTGCCTGTTTCTGTAACTTGAGCTCCCTGGCAGAGGAGGAGCAATGCTGCAATAGCATTTGTAAAACAGTGATGAACAGTGTCCTCTAGCGACTAGTAAATGTATACAATCGAACTGTTGATTATTTTCACAATTTTATTTCTGTGGATGTTTGTTGTCAACCGTCAAGCAGGTCACATGTTAGTAATTTTGTCCTTTTATTATCCTAGATGTTAGTACAATATGTTGCATAAGTTGCCTGGGTTTTTGAATGGGGCCGACAATATTCTCAAAACCTTTACTCATCATAAGCAACTCGATGGCGGAAGAATTTTGAAAAAATTCGAATTTTAATTTTTCGCAGAAAAAAGGGCGTGGCCTCCCACGCCCCTCAGGGTGACCCAATAATTCGGACAAAATTCTCAAAGTTTTAATTCATCATAAGCAACTCGATGGCGAAGGAATTTTGAAAAAATTCGAAAGTTTAATTTTGACGAAAAAAAGGGCGTGGCCCCTCACGCCCCTCGGGGCGACCTAATATTGCGGGAAAAAATCCTCAAAATTTTTATTCATTATAAGCAACACAATGGCGAAAGAATTTTAAAAAATTGAAATTTTAATTTTTGCGAAAAAAGGGCGTGGCATCCCACGCCCCTCAGGCATGACCAATATTGCGGACAAAATTCTCAAAATTTTTATTCATCATAAGGAACTCGATGGCGAAGGAATTTTGAAAAATTCGAAACTTTAATTTTGACGAAAAAAGGGCGTGGCCCCCACTCCCCTCAGGTTGACTGCAAAAAAATTCCTTATTTTTCTGATTTATTATAACTTTCTTACAACACGATTAAAAAATAATTCCGATGCTTACTTGAAAATGAATCGCCACAAACATATATATATATATATTAATAAGACGCATTATATATAGTAAGATGAAAGTATGGAATTAGCAATTAAGAGTTATAAGTCTCATGTCAATACCCATTAACTCCAGTATGTGGAGATGTTCCTCTACAGTCTTCTCGTAACTGAGGGTAATAGGGCAGATACTGATGTCAGAGACTCGGCTGTCAAAGTAGGGCTCCAGACAGACAGTTAGCATGCCCAGCTTAGGTTGCAAACTCTTACCTGAGAGTCGTTCGTTAGTGATGTCAAACAATTTATTACTTCATGATTTATCGAAATTAAATCATTTCACATTTTGTGGAAGCCAAACCCTCAAAAAAGAAACAAAACCTAATGAGCACTACCCCCTATCTTACCAGTTCTACTCCTGGTCCCCTCAATGAAGAACTCCAGGGGTGCCTCCCCCCTCACTACCAGAGACTGAGTGTACTCCGTGAACAGCGCCCAGTACAACTTATCCTTGCCAAAGGAGCGGCGGATAAAGAAGGCGCCGCAGCGCCGCAGGAGCGAGCCAACCACCTTCATCGACATGAAATCCTGAGATTAATTGTAGGTGTGTAGAGTGTTTGTTTAGGACTCAATAACGAAGAGAATCAGTTGAGAATGGCTTGACCGAGAGTTTGAAGATGTGCAAAAGAGCGGAGATAAACAATGGAGCCTTACAAATTTACCAATACAGTGGAGCGTTCCTCTGACACTCCGCACACCTGCCCTAGTTTTACACAATATGAACACTAGTCTATTCACTTGTTTCATTCAATCATTTACTAGGTATATATCGCATAACTGCCTTCAAATACCTGCCCAGCTGCTATGATAGGAGTAGTAATGTTGTAGCTGTGTAGGAGCCAAGTGACCAGGATGAAGTCTAGGTAGGAGCGATGGGAGGGGACTATCAGCAGCGGTTTCTTAGAGTCACTCAGCCTTTTCAAGGCAGACATGTTGTCTCGGTGTACTGTCACCTCACTGACTATGCGTCTGAAAACCTGAGAAAGTGAGGAATAGGGTGGTAGTGATGATGACTAAAAGAAGCATGTTCGCAGTTTCACGTTGGCAAAGTTTCCTTTTTTGATTCATGAAGCCTCTATTCGGAGACTCTGAAAGTCTGAATTAGTGCAAATTTTACCTACTTTCTTAACAAGAGCTCCCACACAGTTGAGCACAATCCCAGAGAACCTATGCCCCATCTCCTCTAAGAGAGTTGCTGCCTCCCTTCTAATCTGTGAGAGAGGTGCACTGGTGTCCTGAGCCAGAGTGGACATGACTCTTACTACACGGGGACAGAGTAGGATGTCTTCCACACAGACACTCGACACCCTGAGGAGAGAGGGGGTGTTCAAGAAGAGTGAAGTGGTTACACTGCTATATCGCACATAAATAAGCTACAGATATAAGCACAGTACTTTACATGGGTATGTTGATACCTTAAAATAATTGATACAATCAGTTATTACCTGCTTTTGATGGACCGATAAAATGGGCTTTCTCCATTCCCCCGGCTCAATTCGTCATCATCTTTAACTCCGGCGAGTATCAGCAAATCCTCAGTATCATCGTAAGAATCTGCTGTCATTAGTTCCCAATGCCCAGACAGATAGCTATCAACAGAGTCAACTGATTCCCCACACAGTAAATGAGGGAATGGGGAACAAATATCATTTTCTTCTGGTTTGGGAAATTCTGCTATTGGTTCAGAGGTTGAAGGAGACTTTGGTATTGGTTCAGAGATCAACAAAGAATCTGATATTGGCTGAGGGTCTAAAGGAAATTCTGCTATTGGTTCAGATGTCAAAGAAGTGTTTGATATTGGCTGCGGGGGTGCATATGACACTACGATTGGTTGAGGGGTTCTTTGAATGGGCTCTGAAGGCGTGATTGGAGGGGATGCCTCGCTTGGAGGGGATGCCTCGCTTGGAGGCGATGCCTCCCTTGGAGGAGTGGAGGGTTTTGAGCCAGAAGCTGGTAATGGAGTGGATCCCACGCCTCCACAGGAACCATGCTCATCTGACATTTCATTGCCAGCCTTGGCTCAAGATAATAGGCCAATTACTGAATGGAATTTTATATTTATCATATTGGAATATTGATAACGTATTAAAAGTAACAAATTAATTTTGGTCCCAGAAACTCATCAGATTATTTCCAAGAGGAAAGAAGTACCTACTGAAAACATTTCATTTTCAATTATAATCAGCGACGAAACAAACAATGTACACGACAAATACAATTCAGTTATTTAACTTGTAGAGCAATCCACAACGAGTGGTAATCAAATCATTTTCTATGTGACTTAATCATTCTGTGTGCAATGGTCATAACAACACAGGAGCCTTTGTTCACAGGTGCTAGAATGCAGATCATCATTCTGATTGTGAGATCAAATGACAGTTAGATTCAATGCTTTCAGTAATTCAGCAGATAAAGAGGTGTCGATAAGCAACATCATTTCAAAGTTGCTTAGGTTAAGCAACTCTCCGATCACCTGATCTGGTGTATGTCCGGTTCCATTGCTGCTAGCAACAAATCCAGCCCACTCCTATCAGGCGGCTGAGACTGTTGCTGTGAACTATCCGCTGAAACCGCCCCCTCATTCCCATTCCACAGATCAGGAATGTTATCATAACACCGCAGTTCGTTTAGGGTAATGTGCCCCTGGGGAGGGTCGTGTGACACGAACGATAGACAGTCGAGGGGGCGTGGCACGTCCTCCGCAGGACCCAGGAGGAAGTCGGCCGGGTTGTAGGACTCAGGGTTAGG
Source organism: Beroe forskalii (assembly GCA_011033025.1). Lineage (NCBI taxonomy): Eukaryota > Metazoa > Ctenophora > Nuda > Beroida > Beroidae > Beroe > Beroe forskalii. The sequence continues at coordinate 1,021 of WFMF01000305.1, read as the reverse complement.
GTAGAGGGGGAGGAGCCAGACTATCACCGCGTACTGGTTACACAGGGGGTCCTCCATGAAGCTACGGACACACACGTAGTAGAGACGGGAGGTGCCGCGGATAGAAAACACGTCCCCTACCTTGTAACGGACACCTGCAGCAATACGTGTATTATGGTTCACGTTTTAAGGTTTTGGATCTATTTAGGACATAATCCGACGTATTACGAAGTATCTGGCATGCCAATGTGTGATCGGCTGATCTAAATCTGATAGTATGAGTTGCGTTACCTTTGTAGTAAATCTGGTGAGATGTCATGTAGGTGGCCTCCTTGTGGGGCAGCTTGTGAGAGGACTTCCTCAGCTTACCATCCTTGTTCTTCTTAGCGCCCTGGTTAGAAGGTTGATATGATCTTAAACTTTTCACTCAAGAAAGTCATCGGTAATAAGTGGAGATTATGACTTATCAAACATCGATATTCACAAAAACCGGAAGAGTAATTAATATCAGCGATTTGCGACATACCCGGTTGTTTTTGAAGTTGTTAAGTCTCTTGCAGTGTAACTTGTTTTTGTAGCCCTTACTCCCAATGGAACTGTCTTGAGAGCACGCTGAGCATAACACGATACCTACAAAACATCAGTCAATTATTGTGCTTAATTGTATTTGAATTTGAATGCCATCATTTGTTTTGTAGAGTGAAGAATATCAGAAGCTGCAACAAATCATAAGACATAAATCACCGTTTCTTTTTGACTTCCTTGAAGATGTGATCATGATTCATATTTTAATTTTTAGATCCCACGCACCTTGAGAGTTTTTGTGCCATGTAATGCTGGTTTCCGTGTCACACTTCATGCAGCAAGTGACAGGCTGCGTCTTGTTGTTGTCAGAACGAGTTGTGGGCCTTTCTGAAACAGCTCCTCCAGCTCCCTTAGTGCTGTTATTGTTACTGGCGTTGTCATTGTTGTTAATGTTGCCATCGTTGTTGTTGCTTTTGTTGTTCGTGCGGGCACTATGATTAACATCTTTCTTGTTGCT